>JAJJWX010001210.1:0-57936 GCA_023529315.1 Papaver bracteatum
CTACGCAAACTAAGAGGAATAGTAGAAATAGAATAGTTCGACGCAGAGGAATTGTTTGCGCAAGACAAAGAAAATACTGAATAATTCGATTATTTTACATGAAGTTCACAGTACAACCTAAATGAGATACCGAAAGTTAATGTATCTATAAACATCTGAGACAGTAAATCAGCTGCTATATGAGCTGGGCTGGAAATTTTATCGGCAATAACCAGTACTGTTCTGCATTATAAAAAAATTAGAATGGTTAGGTACATCAAGCTTTAAGAAACAATAATAAGAACTCGACGTAGATACAACAACAACAACCAAGCCATTGGTTCCATACAAGTTGGGGTAGGCAACTTGGAGAACATTGACATGTGAAGACAATTGGGTTGGTTAGATGGGCCCGCAGGCATGTCTATGGAAACCATTGACATCAAGAGACTGAAGCCCTTTCGGTACAGCTTTTGAGGCAAAGAGTACATGCGATATGGAAATTCGAATTTATTGTCAACAAACTAGATAAAAAAAAAAAAAAAAAAAAACCTTAATTTATTGATTTATAGTTCTTAGGAAAGAATTTAGTGATGGTAATTATACATTTCTTACTACTAAATCTTTTTGTTTGACCTTGATCGAACGCTTTATCTAGAACCAATATGAATACTCCCACATTTCTTCATCGGAGGAATTCTCACCACCAACATAAAAAACTTTCTCCATGCTAATATGGTTTGCAATCTCTTCAGTGGCATGATCACCAATACAAGGTATAAATACTTGCCTGACCAAAGAACAACAAATCGCTGATGGTTGAAGTTGCGGACCTTCTTTCAATACATACTTTGCACAAAGTCGTGCTAAAGCATTAGTCTTATCATCGCAAACTACTTGTGCATTTCCTGTTGAAGTGTTGATTGTAATAGCTGTTGAAATATTTGGTTTAGGGTTTTATCTCGTACAACTGTATCGAGAGTTACTGCATTGATAAGTTTATATACTCGGTTACATCAGTGAAGTGATAAGGTTTACAGCAGAAATCTGCAAAAGAATAGGTGCAGCTAAGACTAAACTATTGTGCTAAAGAATAGGAGTTACAACGGAAGAATAGGAAGACTAAGTTATAGTACAACATTCATGTAAACAGAACAACCTGTACGTGTGAAGTTTAATACCCCCCTCAAGTTGGAGCGGTAGAGCCTGAACGAACGCCCAACTTGCCAACTAATCGACCAAATTGTGGAGCTCCCGGAGGTTTAGTGAAGGCGTCGCGATTGATCAAATTAGGCGGTAGGTGTTTTGGTCGAATCAATCCACCTAATAATTTCTCACGAACAAAATAACAATCAATTTCAATGTGTTTAAATACGTTCGTGAAAACAGGATTTTTGAGCAATATGAATTACCGCTTGACTATCACGTGAAATGATGATAGGAAGAGGACATGAAAAATGCATGTCTTTGAATAGATAAACTAACCATTGAAGCTCCGCGATTAGATTTGCCAAAGCACGGTACTAAAGCCAAGCAGATGAGCGAGCCACGGTATCTTGTTTCTTGGATTTCAAGAAATTGGACATTACCTAAAGTAACAAAATATCCGGTGGTAGAACGACGAGTGATTGGGCACTGCCCAATCGAGTCTGTGTAACCATGGAGAGAAGGAGAACCTGAAGATGAAAGAAATATTCCATGCCCAATAGTACCTTTTAGGTAGCGTAAAATGCGATGAGCGACATTCATGTGAGCTGATCTTGGATGTTGCGAAATTGACTCGAGATAATTAGCGAGTATGTGATGTCGGGACGAGTGACAGTGAGATATAACAGTCATCCAATGAGACGACGAAAAGGACTTGGATCAGCTAACTCTACACCGTCAGTAGGAAGCAATTTGAGATGTGTATCCATTGGAAAGGTTGATGTATGAGCCCCTGTGAGGCCAGAATCCTTAAGGATATCAAGGACATATTTACGTTGACACAGAAAAATTCCTTTGGAAGATCTAGAAACTTCAATGCCTAAGAAATATTGTAAACGGCCAAGGTCTTTGATTGAGAAATGAGAAGCCAGTCGTAACTTTAGAGAATCGATGAATGCATTATTTGTGCCAGTGATAATGATATCGTCTACATAGACAAGAACAAAAATGGATGTATTTCCCTGATGATATGTGAAAAGTGAATTATCACATAATGATTTGTGAAAACCTTCAGATAGTAAAACCGATGATAACTTGGCAAACCATTGACGAGAGGCTTATTTAAGGCCGTATAGAGATTTCTTGAGTTTGTAAACTTGTGACTCACCTTTGCGTGCTAAACCGGGGAGGAATCGCATATAAATTTCTTCATCTAGATCCCTTGAAGAAATGCATTATTGACATCCAATTGATGGAGTGACCATCCTTTTATAGCTGCAATAGATAATAAAACACGGACAAGTAACTAATTTAGCTAAGGAGCAAAGGTATCATAGTAATCGATGCCCTCTTCTTTGAGTATAACCTTTGGCCACAAGGCGAGCCTTGTATCGCTCAACAGTGCCATCTGCATTGAATTTTATCTTGAAAACCCATTTACAACCAATGGCTGTTTTACCGGGCGGCAAATCATTGATTATCCAAGTGTTGTTGGCTTCCAAGGCCATGATTTCTTTGGCCATGGCAAAGACGCCATTTTGGACATTTGTATGTTGAGAGAATGACGTTGGTTCGTCATTAAGAATAACGAGAAGCTAAAAACGCCTTGTGAGATGGAGAAAATTTGTCAAAAGACAAATAATTAGTCATTGGATAAGCGAAGTAGATTTTGCGCAAAGAAGCAGAGCAATGATAATCTTTGAGATAATACGGTGGATGACGATCTCGAGTGGGACGAGAATATGGTTAGGACTGTAGATTAAAGTGGAAGGGACTGTCGGAATATGTGAAGTGATGGAAGGTGAAGAGCAAGAGCGATGCTCAGCGTCGGATGGCTGTGGTGAAGATGTAGCAGACAATGGAGACTCTAGTAAAACTATTAGGAGCTGGAGAGGCATGAATTAGAGAAGTATCATGTGTATCACGGAATGAAAGACTGTTGTGCGGCGGAATTGTGAGTATACTGTTAGAATGCGATTGTTCGAGAATGGTTCATTGAACAAGAATCGGAAGAATTGATGGTCCTATTAGTATCAGAGACGATTGTGTGGAGGACATAGGACGAAAGATAATGTCATAGTCCGTATAATCAGAGTGATGATTTGACGGCAGAATAGACAAGGATGGAGAAGTTGATAAGGCATGAAAAGGGAAGACGTTCTCATGAAAAACAACATCGCGAGATATGTAAATAGATTTTGCCTCAAGATCATACACAGTGTAACCTTTTTGTCCATGGGGATATCCAAGGAAGATGCCTGGCTTGGCACGTTGATCAAATTTGCTAGATATTTTAGTATTTCTCGCCAAAAAGACAACCAAAAACTCGAAGAGAAGAATAATCGGGGAGTTGATTTGAGTAACATTTCATGTGGTGACTTGTGAGACAAAACTGGTGTGGGCAGTTTGTTGATGATATACGTAGCAGCTAAAATACATTCTCCCCAAAAACGTAATGGAAGATTGGCTTGAAAGCGTAGAGATCTTGCTACATTAATCAAGTGACGATGTTTTCGTTCCACAATACCATTCTGTTGTGGAGTATATACACAACTGGTTTGATGTAAAATCCCATTTTGGTGAAACCAGGATTGAAGCTCATTTGATTTAAACTCGAGCCATTGTCGATCGAAAAGTCGTAATTGTGGAAATACTAAATTATTAGTACTAGAAAGAGATATTGGTGATTTTATGCTTGAGGCGAGTGATAACGAAAGCAAAAAATATTTGAGAAATTTCAATGTTTGATTTAACTTTCATCAAGAAAACCCAAGTACATCTTGAGTAGTCATCAACAATTGTAAGAAAGTATTTTGCACCGGTAATAGATCTTTGTAGAGAACGGACCCCAAATGTCCGCATGAACTAATTGAAATGGGTGCGTAGACAAAGAAACACTTTTATTAAATTTAAGACGGGATTGTTTTGCCCTTGGGCATACATCACATAAGTGTTTAAGCGAAGAGCGAATATAAGCAAAATTATGAGACAAAAAATTGAAACAATCCATATTTGGATGGCTAAGACTAAGCGATTGCCATGTATCCACGGCTTATTTGCATCTAATGATGAAACTGATGGTTGAAAACAAAAATGATAGAGTCCAGCAATACGCCTACTCCATCCAATCTCCGTTTTCGTTAGATGGTCCTGGAAGATGCAAGACTCATGTGAGAATTTAATACAGCAATTGGCTGTTCGTGTAAGCTGACTTACAGAGATCAAGTTAAACTTAAAACTTGGAATATAAAACACATCAAATAATTTAATGGTTGGAGATAAAATAACATTCCAAATGTGAGTTACAGAGGCATTTGATCCATCTGGTAATTGGACTGTTATTGAATTGACAGGTGATGTATATGATGTAAAACTAGATAAATAGGAACATATATGGTGAGTTGCCCCACTATCAACAATCCATATAGACGAAGAACAAGATAAGATTGTACCTGCAAAGTTTGCATGCGGTGCCATATCATTGCTTGACTGTTCTGGTTCAAGCAAAGAAAGTAAACGAGCATATTGAGCTGCATTAATTCACGGAGTAATGGAGATGAATCAGGGACTGACGTGACATATCTTTGAAGGACCATTATCTCTGGATCTTGGCATATCCTTCGGGTATCCATTTAGTCTCGGATGTGAGGCGGGTATGCCCATGTTTATTACAATGATCACTGAGAATGGGCGTGGTCTTTTGTTACCATTACCATTACCATTCCCATTACTTGGTACCATTGCCGGGTTGAGAAAGATGGGGATTGGATCTTTGGAAGTTTGAATCATTGCGAGATACATTAAGGGTGGCAGATTCAATTGAAGTAATAGAAGAGGAATTGATACCTTAGCATTCTTCCTCCTCACGACCAGTTGTACAACTTAAAGCGAGGCGGCATTGGTTCCATCGACAAGCATTGACTCAGGAAGCGCGAGAAAATCTGTCATGTAGCCCTTGAAGAAACTCCATTGATCGATCTTGGTTGTGATGTTCCAAAAGCTTTTCCTGCTGACACGGATGCATGCCACTGGTGGGCGAAAGGAATCCATCTGATCCCATAACGTTTTGAGATTTGTAAAATACATCGCAACATTCTCGGTTTTCTTGCCTAAGGCACGAAATAGATTGTTCCGGGGGGCATAAAGTTTGGGAGCATTAGTATGCGAAAAACGATTTTTGATTTCTAACCATTTCTCTCTTGCAGATGGAAAGGACATGACGCTGTTTCGGATCATCGGATCGACTGAGTTTGCAACCCAACTTCCAACTAGGTCATCAGCACGAATCCAATGAGGGATATCAGATGGATCAGTAGGTTTTTCAATTGATCCATCAATGTAACCAAGTTTGGATTTTGCGAGAGCTTTCTGATGCCTTTTCCTAGATACAATAGTTGTCCTTTGGTTAAGAGAGGAGTGAAGATCCGTAGTGGGGTTATCGAGTAGGTGCACGTAATAAGGGCTAGATGGTGATAAACCGGAATCCTTATTAGATGGTGGATTGTTGGAAGATGGAGGGATTTGAGTTTCATCTTCAATTTCCATGATGAAGCAGTTGCAGAGGGAGAGAAAAAAAATCTAACCTAGCTCTAGATTACCATGTTGAAATATTTGGTTTAGGGTTTTATCTCGTACAACTGTATCGAGAGTTACTGCATTGATAAGTTTATATACTCGGTTACATCAGTGAAGTGATAAGGTTTCTGCGAAATCGCAAAAGAATAGGTTGACTAAGACTAAACTATTGTGCTAAAGAATAGGAGTTACAACGGAAGAATAGGAAGACTAAGTTATAGTACAACATTCATGTAAACAGAACAACCTGTACGTGTGAAGTTTAATAATAGCATTCCGACTAAAAGTACTAAAAACAAACTCAAACACACAATAATTTTCATGATTACTGTTCCATTTTCTTATTGTGTGTTTAGTTGTATATTTATACAAGGATTCTAGGATTATAGTTGGAAAGAAAATCAACAGCAATGAGTTCAAGAAATCATGAAAAATCATGGTTCTCTTGCCAGACGCCCAGAATCAAGGATTATGGGATTAAATATGGAAAGAAATATTAAGAAAATAAATCAAAGATTAATCATACGGTATCACTATCAAAAAATCTTGTGCATGCAGGTCTTGTTTGATTGTCATAATATGAATTCCTACCTAAACTACATATAACTTCAAATAATCCCCATAAAATTGCACTTGCAAAAACTCAAACTGACATTGAATCAAACCCGCACAGAAAAGGTCGATAATTACCATTTAACTATTCGTTAAAATATATATGCAGTGTGCTTAATTAGTCTACTCCATCTCCCTTCAAGTCTCCCAGAGCATGATTTGAGCAGAAGACAGGAAATGTACACATTCTCATGTTTTTCTTCTTAGGCTTCTTGTATTTTAATTGATTCCTCAATTTGTTCATTCCTCGGTCCTCATGTAAATACCGGAGTAAACAGAAACTAAGCTCTCAAAATATTTCACTTCTGATCTAAAGCCCCTTATACTCCCCATATCTCGTTCAATAGCAGTTTCATATTTTGGGTCATATATAATTAATTTATCCAGATTCAAGAGTAGAATCTTACCATTCTTAAAAGAACATACAAACCTCAAAGGATGGCAATAGCAATGCAAGGTCGCTCTAATTACCGTCCAATTCGTAATCTCATAACATTTATTCCAAGATTCCCGAACTCCATAATCTTGCCATACCCATACCCAAACTAGACAAGGGTAACTATCACCGGGATCAGCAACAAGTAAGCATAGGCACCCTTCCAACACTCCTTCAGTAATAAACGAATCTTCATTCTCTTGGAGTTGTAATGGAAGTTCACATTCTTCGAATCTCTCGTCACTAATATCCAAGGACTCTATGATCCTGCCTTTCCCTCCTTCTACTAACCAATGAAAACGTCCATTAACAAGTAACCCAGGTTACCAATTAGAACAGAACGAATAATGGACTGTTATAGCGCTTTTCCAAGAATTGGATCCTAATGCATAGACATAAATTATAGAATTGTGTCCATCATCTACACCAATTTGTAGTCATCATTATTGTTATCATAACCAAAATCACACATCCTGATATTGGCATAAGCGAAGTTATTTGTTGGTTTCGTAATTTTCTTGTATTCATGAGTAGCCGGGTTCCAAAGACAAAATAATAATTCCTCACTGTGATCACTACCAACATGGTTATCATTGTCAAAAAACACAAGGCTCACCAGACCATTACAAGAATCTAAGAATTCAATTCCATAACCTAAGAATTCATACGGGAAATGTCAGGATTTTCTTACGGAATCACTGACGACCGCGGAATAACGGATCTTCAGATATTATGATGAATACGAGAAAAATAAATCAACTCACAAGACACAAGATTTATAGTGGTTCGACTAATACACACAACTTGTATATATTGTCTACATCCACTTTGAGCCGCACCAACTCAAATCCACTATGAAGAAAAACGATTACAACGTCGTGTGAATCCCAGCAAACTCTTGGTTACACCGCAACAATTACCCGAGATGATAACCTTGTCTCTTGTTCCTCACCAATATGCTCTCACAATGAAACCTTATCTTTAGCCCTAAAAGCTATACAAGAAATCTCTAACCGATCTCTTAATCGTTTCCTACACAATATAATTCTACAAGGCCTAATTACCTATTTATATAGGTTACAAACTTGGCCACCAAGAATTCTAGACGTTTTTAGGAAACCCCTTTCCAAAAACAGTCACAGCTAACTTTAGGAAATAATTAGTCTTCAATTAACTAACAATCTCCCACTTTGAAGACTCATTTATTGTCTTCAGTTCTCCTTTTCTTCAACTTTGGATTTTTACGGTGCTAAAACATCTTCATGTCGTGCGGCTCCCTCCCAGATCCTCATTCTGAGAGACCAATTAAAGCCTTGCAGAGCCTTAGCTTCTCTGATGTAACTCCCTTGGTAAACATATCCGCCGGATTCTTCGAACCAAGAATCTTCTCGAGCTTTAAATCTCCTTCTTCTAAGAGATCCCGAATGAAATGATAACGAATATCTATATGCTTCGTCATAGCATGATAGGATGAGTTCTTGGCTAAATGTATAGCGCTTTGACTATCGCTAAACAGAAAACTATCTCCTTGTTCCTTGCCCAACTCGGCTAATAATCCTTGTAACCAAATCATCTCCTTGCTCGCATCACATTCGCTACGTACTCCACTTAGTAGTAGACAATGTCACCAACTTCTGTAACCGTGAGTTCCAACTCACTTGAGATGACCCCATAGTATAAACATAACCGGTCGTACTTCGCCTTTTATCTACATCACCTGTGAAGTCTTCATCCACATAACCCCTCAAAATAGAACCACCTCTTCCATAACACAATGGTACGTTTGTGTTACCTCTCAAATACCTGAGAATCCACTTCACAACTTCCCAATGTTGTTTTCCCGGGTTTCTTGCATATCTACTCACTACTACCACTGCATGTGCAATATCTAGTCTCGTGCATATCATAGCATACATTAGACTTCCAATAGCCGAAGAATATGGTATGTTAGTCATGTACTCCTTTTCTTCATCTGTCTTCGCACACTGCATACTTGAAAGACGAATTTGACTTCCAAGTGGAGAACTAACTGGTTTAGCATTTTCCATATTGAACCTTTTCAACACTCGTTCAATATATTCAGCCTGACTAAGCATAAGAGTTCCCTTAGCTTTGTCCCTTATGATTCTCATACCAAGAATCTGTTTTGCCTCACCAAGATCTTTCATAGAAAATTCACTTGCTAATTGTTTACTCAAATTCTCAACTTCTTGTAGAGATGTTCCGGCAACCAACATATCATCCACATATAGTAATAATATGATGTAATCAGAACCATAACTTTTGAAGTAACAACAATGATATGCATTACACCGTGAGTAACCACTTCTATGCATGAAGTTATCAAACTTCTTGTACCACTGTCTCGGGTCTTTTTTTAAACCATGCAAACTCTTCTTTAGCTTGCACACCATCTCTTTCTTTCCTTTTATTATGAATCCTTCTGGCTGTTTCATGTAAATTTCTTCATCTAGGTCACCATGAAGAAAAGATGTCCTTACATCCAACTGTTCAAGGTAGAGATCTTCAGAAGCCACTAGACTTGACACTACTCGAATAGTAGTCATCTTCACAACTGGAGAGAATATCTCGTTGTAATCAACACCAGGTTTTTGGTGGAAACCTTTCACAACCAACCTCGCCTTGTAGCAAATTTATCCATTTGCTTCAGATTTCATCCGATAAACCCACTTGTTATGCAACGCCTTCTTACCTCTTGGTATTTTTTCTAACACCCATGTGCCATTCTCATCAAGTGAATTCATCTCATCCTCCATAGCAAGTTGCCACTTTCCTGAATCATCAGCCGCTAGTGATTCTTTAATATCTTCAGGTTCACCTCCATTCGTAAGTAATAGATAATTCAGAGCATACCTTGGGTTTGGTTTTGGAGTTCTTGATGATCTTCGTACTTGTTGTGGAACTATGGGAGTAACTCCATTTTGCAGCGAAGTCCTTCTTGTACTTCTCCGCCATCGAAACATCGTGCTCTTCTTGTACCACACTTTTTCGAAACATCATCAATATCGATATATAACTCCTTATCGACGTTGCTTGACCCGACATCTTCAACTTGTGTTTTGTTCTGTCCTTGTACGGCTCATTTTCATTAAAAGTGACGTCTCTACTTCTAATAACTTTGTGACCCTCGTAGTCCCAAAGTTTATATCCAAAAGCGTCATTTCCGTAACCAAGAAATATACACTTCTTTGCTTGAGCACCTAGCTTAGATCTCTCACCAGGACTAAGATGAACATAACCAACACAACCAAAAACTTTCAAATATGAAAGATTTACCTTTTTTCCGGTCCAAACCTCCTCTGGTATCTTCATATCTAACGGACTACTAGGTTTCATGTTAATTAGATAAGCAGTCGTCTGTTGCATGTGCCCAGAAGGTCTCGGGCTAACTTGTTCGCAATCTCATGCACCTTGCACGTGCATTCAATGTCCAATTCATACGTTCTGCTACTCCATTCTCATGTGGCGTCCTTGGAGGCTATCCTCTCCAAACGAATTCCATTTGTAGCACATAATTGTAAGAATTCTGTTTTGTCATACTCACCACCGTTGTCTGACCTTAAACACTTTAACTTCAGACCAGTTTCTGTTTCAACCAAAGATTTCCACTTTTGAAACACTTCAATCACCTCGAACTTATTTTTCATGAAGTAAATCCACACCTTTCTTGAGTGATCATCAATAAAAGTGACATAATAATGGAATCCGCTGTGAGATGCAACATCAATTGGTCCTCATACATCGGTATGAACCAAATCAAGTTTCGCGCTTCTCAAGTCTCTTCCTCCTATGCTGAAGCTAACCCGTTTTTGCTTTCCAAGAACACAGTCTTCACAAAAAATCATATCAACAGACTTCACCTTAGGTAGATATTCTCCCGAACATAGAATCTTCATGTTCTTCTCACTCATGTGCCCTAATCTTCTATTCCATAAGTTAGTGTCTTCACTACTACTAGCCACGGATAAATTAGTTCCTTCTGAAGTCCGGTATAGAGTATTGACTCTAACTCCTCGAGCTAACACCATAGCCCCTTTCTTCACTTTCCAATAGTGTTTTGTTAACACAACTTCACAGTCATCATCACAAACTTGGCCCACAGACACCAAGTTCTTCTTCAAATTTGGAACGTGTCGTACATCCTTCAATTTCCATGTCGAACCGTTGACTTTCAAGATCACATCACCCAAACCGATGATGTCGCATGCTTCATTGTCACCCAAGAATACTTGGCCATAGTATCCTTCTTTATAAGAGATCATAATACTCTTATCACCCGTTGCATGGAAAGAATCTCCCGAGTCTATAATCCAAGACTCATCTTGCTTGTCCTCAGAGAGTAGTAGAAAACTTTCCGTAATCACCTTCTTGTTATCAACAAGTACCTTCATAGGAGTTCCTTGTTGCAACTATGTTGACCTCTTCTTGATTACTTTTGTTTCCATCATTATTAACACCTTTTTCCGGACAATCGCGCTTGAAGTGTCCTACTTTCTTACACGCCCAACACTCAACAACACCTCTAGGCCGGGATTGAGATCTTCCCCTAGATTTCTCTCTAGACTTCCATATAGATTTGTTGTTGTTGTTCCTATTTGAACTCTTGCCTCTATCTTCTTATTGCATCCTTAAGGCCGAGCTTGAAGAACTAGAAACATAACCTTGTTCTATTCTTCTCTCCTCTTCAGCAATTAACCTTTGCTGCACATCATCAAGCTTCAACTTCTCATTCCCTGTGGAATTGTTAATGGTTGTTCTTGCGGTTTCCCAACTCTTTGGTAATGACGACAACAACCTTAAAGCTTGAACTTCATCATCAAAAGTAATACTAACTTTTGAGAGTTGAGAAATAATTGATTTAAACTTCCCAAGATGTCTTTGAAATCGCTTCACCTTCTTGCATCTTGATTAAATAATTGTTCACACAACATAATCTTCCCCGAGGCTGATGAGTTTTGATACAACTTTTCAAGTTTATCCATAAGATCCTTCGTACTAGTTTCCTATTGTACGTTATTGTAGACTTCCTCCGTTAGACATCTACGGATCACGGCTACACACTTGCGATCAAGAGTTGTCCATACATCGTTTGTGCGTGTTCCCTTTTTCGCAACTCCACCCAATGGATCAGCAAGGTATTTCTCATATAGGTAGTCTTTCATCTGAGACTTCCAAAACGCAAAGTTCTTCACATTAAAAACTTTAACCCTAGCTACCGTACTTTCGTTATTATCACGCATAACTCCCACTCCAATCGTACTGAACCCTAAAGCTCTAACCCAGGAGCTACGATACCGGTTTGTCGGGATTTTCTTAGGGAATCAACGACAAATAGTGGAATAACGGATCTTGAGATATTATGATGAATAATAAGTAAACCAAGCACAAGCAACTATGAAAATACAAGAAAAATAAATCAACTCACAAGACACAAGATTTATAGTGGTTCGACCAATACACACAACTTGTATATATTTTCTACGTCCACTTTGAGCCGCACCAACTCAAATCCACTATGAAGAAAAACGATTACAACGTCGTGTGAATCCCATCAAACCCTTGGTTACACCGCAACAATTACCCGAAACGATAACATTGTCTCTTGTTCCTCACCAATATGCTCTCACAATGAAACCCTAGCTTTATCCCTAAAATCTATACAAGAAATCTCTAACCGATCTCTTAATCGTTTCCTACACAATATAATTCTACAAGGCCTAATTACCTATTTATATAGGTTACAAACTTGGCCACCAAGAATTCTAGACGTTTTTAGGAAACCCCTTTCCAAAAACAGTCACGGCTAACTTTAGGAAATAATTATTCTTCAATTAACTAACAGGAAAGACATTCTAGATAACTCAATTCCATAGCTTATATGTGGGTAACTAATTTTCATTAGACTCAATTCCTTCTCGGACAGCGATCGTTCTAATAGATCAAAACTTATAGAATAGATTGCATCCTTTTGGCCATCATCATAACCTCCAACCAAGACATTATTTGAGATAGATCTTTGAGGAGAAGCTTTTAGATGCAATCTAATAAAACCCGGATCAGAAATTATGGAAAACCAACTCTTACAAACATACTTACACGCGATTGTTGATTTCACTGGTAACCTTAAAAAGATGTTGCAGTAAATATCTTTTGGAATGCTTGACATCCTTGTCTCTCTACTACTAGCTTCCAAACTGAAGTGATGAGGAAAACGAGGAAATATATAATGCTTAAGTAGGGGATTTATTATCAGTGTTTCATTCGTAAACAGAAATAGAAGGTTAAAGTGAACGGGGGAATAGGATTCGTCCTGAGATAGGGAAATTCAAAATCCATGATGTGGGGTGTGGCCTAAAACTCTCCCTCCTCAGAAGGGGTGTGTGCTTGTGTGAGCTTTGTCACCAATCATATCAAGATGGGAAAAATCACATTTTTGTACCCCAAGCCAAAATTTGTTTCTTTGTCCCATGGCAAATAATCCCCACCGATTTGTTTTCAAATAACGGTTTTTCGATTTCCATATTGTGCAAACGAGAAGATCAACCACGTCCGACCCAAAGTTTCAAACACGTTTTTCAGTGTAGTTTCAAATGAATTTTATGGTTATTGACACTGAAATTCTAAATTATTATTATTTTTTCACGGCAAAGAGCAAAGTTTATTAAAAAGGTTCTTTCATACAGAGAGACCTGAGGAAAATTAAATGTCATGGATCGATGTGTAAATAACATCATCCTATTTACAAAGAAGAGTTAAGAGCAACTTAAATTGGAACTACAATTTAACTGAATATTAACTTCAATAATCCAAGAAAAAAAAAGAAAAAAAATTAACTTCAATAATCCAAGATCAATCCAAAACCTCAGAGCACTCGAACATAAAAACACTACTGCCGTGTTTGAATTTCCACATGGTAACAAAACCTCTCTTCTCACTACTCTCTCCTAAGAAAAAAAAAAACTCTAGAGCTTTTTCATCTTCTTGCTCAGATTTAGTCCTTTTGGGCTAGATCTGAGCAAGGATTTTCTATTTTTTATGAATAAAAGTAGAGCAATTTGTAGTTTTAGGTTTTGTTTTTGTTATTTTTGGTGTTTATGGACACATTTCTTCGCTATTTGGGCGATATTCTCTTAAATCTTTGGGACGATTTTCTCTTCGCTCTAATAGCGATTCTCTCAAATCTCCATGGTGTTTCTTGGCTTGCTATTCTCGATTCATCAAGAACATCAATGATTCTCGCTTTCGGATTTGCTTTGGATTCATCTTCAACAAAAGGGATTTAGGGCATCAGGATTCGTTTGGATCTACAAAATTTTGGGCAAATTACTCCATTTTATTTGGAGCATCTCTTATTGAAGAAAAAGATAATTATTTCAAATGGTGGAGTTGATTCCGGTTCACACCATCTTTAAATCAATACTCTTTGGTACAAAAATTGGATATTTTTGCGATGCATGGCTCTTTCTCTTCGCGATGTACTTGCAATTGGTGTCATCATTTGTATTTGGGTTTTGATTATCTTGTATTTTGGTGTTTTTGATAATCTTGTAAGCAATTATGTAATCACTATTTTGGTTTGAATGAATTGAAATGTGATTTTCCAAAAAAAAAAAAAAAAAAAAATTAACTTCAATAATCCAAGATCAATCCAAAACCTCAGAGCACTCGAACATAAAAACACTACTGCCGTGTTTGGCTATCCTGGCCTAGGTTGCGTTATCTTGAAAACAAGGCGTTGCAGCCTTTCAGTTTTCGTCAACTGGTAAAACAACTCTGTTCCATCTATGCCACAGCTCATACTGCTATCAAGGACCTAACCGTCTTTTGCCTCTTTATCCTCTCAAGGGCGCCAAGCTTGCCGGCATTCTCCCTCTTCCTGACATTTTCAGCTTCACGAGCCAAATCCCCAAATACCGCAGCAGGGATATCTCTACGTGCAATTTCGAATTCATTAACATCCTCATCATCATCGCCTTCGGGTAATTCGATTGTATCCTGGTCGGCAACAACCTTCCTTCCACCAGATGGTGTACGGATGACACGGGATTGTGAACTATTTTCTTGAGCTGCAGTGGCTAACCGTCTGTCTAGCTTATCCATTTCATCTTTGGGGTCTCCAACACCTTTCAATACCACAGTTTCAAGGTTTAACCTTAAATCCTTCTGCAGTAGATTCTCTGGAAGAATGATATGAGCCTGACTGTAACTAGCAGAAACACTCCTCTTTATTCGAAGCATTTCTCTGAAAGTGTCCTCATTCCCATGCTTCACCTCAAACTCATGCCATCTGCTCCAGAAATCATTGTCTAATCGTGGATCCGCAAACTGGGATGAGAAAATGTATATAGCACGAGCACGATCAATTTCTCCTAAACTCTTCTCGAGGTCCGCATATTTCATGCACATAGTCTTGACTTCTTCGCTCGCCAACTCAGATTCTATGGCTTGCTCATATATCTCCCTTGTTTTTGGAGCACCGTAAAACTCTGCTGCACGGGCTATGTAAATATCATACATCTGGAGCTTCTCCTTGGAAGGTAAAGCTTTTATAGCTTGGTCATAGACTTCCATGGCACGCTTAGCAAGACCATGATCTTCTTCCAGTTTTGCATATTCCAAATACAGCGGCTTCAAATAATCAGCAGGGGCTGTCTTAACTGCATTCTGAAACAACTCCCTCGCCCTTTCCAACTTCGTTTTTCCATATCTTTTGACGAACTTTGAGAGATATGTGACCCAAATATCCTTTGCATGCGGATACTTGAATATATTGACACCTCTTTCGTAAACCTTGAAGGCATCCTCGAAGTATTTATGCTCCTCCAATAGGCTCGCATAATTGATTATAATCTGTGGCGTAGCTATATTCAAATCGATTATCCGCTCATATACTGCACGAGTTGACTCCAGAGTTCCCATACCCTCCTCTAGATCTGCGTACAATGTCCATACTCTCACGGATTTATGCAACTTCATCTGCACTGGTTCATTACCAAGACCAGCAACTCTCCTTTTAACCTCCGCGGAAGGCTCTGCTGTTGCATCTCTCAATATCTCCCGTGCTCCTTCAAAGTTTTTAAGCTTCAGTTCCATCTCGGCCCATTCACACAAAACAGTGGCGAGATTATCTACAGTTCTGTAATCAACTTGCGCTGCCTTGTGAAAGATAACCCTTGCATTTGCAATATCATTGTGCTCTACATAAAGCATGGCGAAAGAAATCCATATAGTGTGAGGGCTACCCACTGCTTTCATGGGATCCACAGTTTTTACGGCTTCGGTGAAGGTTAGTATTTGCTTTGCTGGATTACCCTTGAAGAGCTTAACCCTTCTATGCCATTGTTCAACATTGTGAGGATTTTGCCGCAGAAGAACACTGTTAGCAAGTTCAGGCCTTCTGTCCATAAGATGATCTAATCAATGTCGTCACGATAATTGCACCAGCGACCCTGCAGAATCTTTTTTGTAAACTCAGATAGTGAAAGCTTGGGATTAAAACGTACATCATCTACTGTTTCTTTTTTCTTTCCCTGTTCTTCTTCTTTTTGCTTGGTTCTTGGATTGTCATGTAATGAGTCCATACGAGCAGAAATTTGACTCAATTCAAATTGAGTATACGCATCAAAAATGACTCCAAAATCTCTAGCGGTAACCACAGTAGTGATTCCCTCGTCGAACACATCTCTGGCCTTCCCGAACAAGCCTTTACGTATATAATAATCCGCCAAAGATGTCCATAAATTGCCAACCATGTCTGTGAATTTCCTAATTCCAGCTCTAATAATCGCATCGACATCCAAACCTGACACCTCGGTTGCATGACTAGTAAGCAAATCACACAATTCAAGCCACAACTGATGTTTCGTCTTGCCCTTAACACTGTAAAACTTGTCATCATTCAAAACTTGAGCTAATCTCTCTGCAGCTTCTTGCCATAGCTTAGAATTCTTCGAAAACTCAATAAAATCTTCAATTTGAGCTGGATCAAACCTCAAGTACCTCCTATAAACCCTAAGCGAAGTCTGAACTGGGATCCCTCTCTGACAGACGAAATACACATAAGGTTCCCATATTCTATCATGTTGGCTGACTGGTAAAGCACATAACGCTCTATCAAAACTCCTACGCGTACGCGTTATTAATTTTTGTTCAGTTAGGGTTTGCAAATACATGATCCAAATCTTAGGCATTTTATGCATTGTAAATAAAGCTCTTTCGAATGTATTGTTTAAAATCTCATACTGAGAATGAGTTACAGGAAGATTTCGTACAATCTCTAGCCGTTCTCTAAGATATGCATACCAGAGTTTATGCTACCAGGTAAAGCTTTTAGAGCTCGTTCGTACAACACTGACCTCTTTTTGAAGGGAGATTCCTTGCGAGCGATTAGATATCTCCACCATAGCTTCAGACTGAATGGATTTCTCAGAATTTCTTCTTCGTATAGGAGGTCATCTTGGCTCGGATACAGCTCTTCTAATGGTGTCGCCGTCGACATTGTTAGATTAAAATTTAGATGGAGAATACTCTCATCTCTTCTTCTTATATATAGGCCTCTCCAGAATCCCTAAAAGGAATTCAATTGCAATTAGGAAACATAGTGAATCCCAAAATTAGGATAATGGTAAATGGCAGAAGTTCGAGATCGCAACACAAAACCTTTTAGGGAATATTGGGGATATGCCCCAAAATCGACTGTCATCTTGGGTATATGCCCTAGGATTCCAGTTTTCGGGAATATGCCCCAGCCGTCCAAAATTCCATCCAAAACCGTTAAGTAGTCAATATTCGCACATACTTGAGATCACAAATGCGAATTAAAAGACATATATACGATATATTAACACCTTTATAAGGTTCGGAAACATATTCAGACGAAAAAATCTCGAAAAAAATAGAGAAAAAACTCAAACACATTTACGATAAATTGTCTATTTAACGGTTACTTGACGGAAACCGTTACTTTGGGGCATATTACCAAAAACTAGAATCATGTGGCATATCCCCAAAATGACATTCGATTTTGGGGCATATTCCCCATTTTCCCAACCTTTTATCACAATGGCAAATTAATGACAGCTGCAGATTTATCCCTTTGCCTAAGGGTTTCTTTACAATGACGTTTGCAAGCGCTGAAGATGCAAACAAAGTTCTAGAAGACCGTCCTTACATCATTGAGACGACTATAAAACAAATTCCAATCATCCATGATGTTCGCATTCAACCATGGACGACTAGTTTTGATCCGAAAAAACAAAAAGCTTCGTCGACACTTGTTTGGGTTCAATATCCGGGCTTGAGGAAAGAATATTGGACGGAAAAAATCCTGCTAGGTATGTCAGTAACTCTTGGTAAACCTGTCAAAGTTGATGAACTAACTTTGAAAAAGACGATTGGTTATTATGCATCAGTTTTAGTTGAGATCGATTTTTCAAAACCGATTGATAAAACTGTTTAAGTTCAATCAAGTTGGGATCCTGAGGGTTATGCACAAGTGGTAAAAATTCCAAAACATCCTGGGTTTTGTGAGCACTGCAAGGTTTTACGTCATTCTATTGATCAATGTAAAGCTAAATCATGGCCTCTAGCTTAAAAAATTGTTGCTACTAAGTCAGTCAATGTAGCAAATAATAATTTTAGAGATCGTAAAAAAGCTAATAGGAACAGAGACTTTGCTCCCCCAACAACTGAAGAAGTCAACAACAATAATAGATCGTTACAGGAAAGAAGACAATCTGCATTCGAATTAGCTAAGGGTACAAAAACTAAATTCAGTGACAACGATGTTGAAAATTCAGGTAACGTAAACACTAGGAAGTTTGATGTTCTCAAAAAATATGGACGAAACTGAGGCAGATGATGTGATGGGCGACAACCAAGAAGGTGAGGGTGAAGAAGTGGATAAACCTATAACTCCTGAAGATGGTATCTGTAGTCAACAATCGAGAATAATCCCGCCGGTTCTTGAAGCTGATGGAGTTGTTGTGAATGAAACCATACCTGAAACTATTGTATCGGAGAGCAGTACCTCATTCCTCGCCCCTACTACTCAAAACTCTTTATTAGTAGTGGATGATCCACTATTAATGAAATTAGACAGGGGGTTGTTGTTGGTAACAATAAAAGACGTAAATGTACGAATAAATCTAAAGAGAATCTCTCGGAAGAGGAAATACGTATGTCCAAGTTTGCTCAAGAAATTATAGATGTTGCAGCAAATAATCTTATTGATGAATTAGAGGAGAAGGTGGCCAATAAGGCTGTGGAACATATTGAAACAGATTATAATGAAGGGATGGATGTTGATATTAATCGATCAACGATTGTACCTTTTATTCCAGGGGGGTCTATAATAAACTCCCATATCAAAGACAAAGGGTTTGACCCTATTGCGGAGGAAGAAGCTCGGAGAGTCTTGAATTTTATAAATATGAAGTTGGCTACTGCATCAGTTAAGGGTAATACATCGAGGAGTAGTAACGTGTGTGGACCTTTACAATTGCATAAACACAATTTTAAATGAAGTTATGTTTTTTTTAAAGAAGTTATGTTGCTGGAATGATGATTGCTACGGACATGAGTAGTCTGTAGGGTGTTTGGAACTCGTTGATATTAATGCTTGAAGTTTAACGGGTTTTTACGTTTTCATGTAAGGGCCTGTTTTGCCCATTTCTATTCCTTAGATTTTTAGAGGTTTTGTGTGCCCTTTAGCTCTCTAAAGGGTCTGGGATCCTCGGGTCCCCTTGTAATTATCTGTAATTACTGTTTTGGCTAATGTTATGACTTGGCTAAAAAAAAAGGTTATATTAGGAAACCATGGAACTGACATTACCACACCCTCTTAGCAAAAAAACAGGGCACTGAATATCAAACCACATCTTTGGATCTGTATTGACCTATTTTGAAAAGCCCGACCCATTTTTCACTATCTGCATTATTAGCTCGTTTAAACAGCCTCTTCCATCTCCTTCTTCTTTATTCATCTGTAACCTAAATATCAAACCCTGAACCCCAATTTCTCCCATCATATTTCCTCATCTGTAAATTGGGTGATTAATTTGTGATCAGTTCAGTTTTAGAGTTGTGAGGTTAATTGAGGAAAAGACGAGAAGATGTCAAGCATTCCAGAAGAGATTTACCTCCAAATCTTGTTAAGAGTACCGGTGAAATCAACATTCGTATGTAAGTGTGTCTGTAAAACTTGGTTTTCGTTAATTTCTGATCTGGGTTTTGCTAAAATGCATCTTGATTTTACTCCCCATAGAAATATATCCAGTAATCTAATGGTAGCAGGTCTTCTGATGTATCACAGCGTGATCTTCTCTATAAATTACGATTCATTAGAACCATCTCTGTTGGAGAAGAGTGAATTCACCCAATTGTATTACCCATATGCATCGTTAGATCGTGCAATTATATTATTAGGTTCTTGTAACGGTCTGGTTTGCCTTCTGTTACGTCTTCGTCTCAAGGAATTGTACTTCTTTGTTTGGAACCCAGCCACTGGTGAATACAAGAAGATTAAAAAACTAACAGTTGAAATTAATGTCTACGATATCAGAATGTATGCTTTTGGTTATGATTTCAAGAATGATGATTACAAATTGGGATTAGGTGTAGGTAACAATGAAACTGGTACTGAAGTCCATGTCTACACATTAGAATCTGATTCATGGAAATGTGCTGTCACCATCCCTTATTATTTCTTTTCTGATCGGAAATCTGGTGTACTTGTTAATGGAGATTTTCATTTCCTTGCTGGCGATAGAAGGGAAGGCATGCTTATTGTTTCATTGAATATCAGCGATGAAAGATTCAAAGAAGTGGAACTGTTTAACGAATTCAAGGTGACTAAAACTTGGTATTTTGCTACTGAAGCAGTGTTACAAGGTTGCCTATGTGTGCTCCTCCCATTCAGACGTAATAGTGTTGTTGCTGATGATAATTATCTTATTAGTCATGTTGAACTATGGGTTATGCAAGATTATGGTGTTCGTGAATCTTGGACTAAGCGTTATATCATTACCCATGAACTAATAACTAGGGAAAACATGGGTACTCATGGTTATTATTTGTGGAGGTTTGTTTCATCTTCGAAGAATGGTGAGTTTCTATTAATGGTGGAGGATAAGTTAGATTTATATGACCTAAAAGATGGATGTGCTATCAGCCGAGATATGGATAGTACAAGCGTTAGTACCGAGGTGAATTATATTGAAAGCTTAGTTTCAGTTAACTCTGGTACTTATGTGAGGGAAGGACGGATAGAGGAATCAATTGAAACAGAAGAAGCCTAAGAAGAAAAACATGAGAATGTGTTCTTACGGGAAATTATATTCACGCTTTATATTTCCAGTGTTCCTTTCTAGTTTTAGAAGCTATAGGTATTTGGTATGTAGCTTGTAATGGGTATGAAAAATGTGTTTTGTATCCAATGTCTTAAGTAATTCGTATTCCTATACAGAAATTCTGGTTAAACTATTTTGTCATTCATATTCTGTTATATTTTTGTGGATTTCTGAAACTTAATGACTCGGGTTCTGTGATTGCAGTTTTAGTTCTCACTGTTAATGTCATCCTGTGAACTCCTCTACAGTTACCAAGTAGCAAGGAATGATACACTTTTCTCTTTTTCTATTGCTAACTAGGAGACTTTGGTTACCGGACCAAATTCGTGATTTCAACAGCCAAGAATTGAACCACCAAGTCTTTCTCTGACCAGTCGCTTAACTCATGTTGCTGCTCAAAGGTTGCGCTTGTGCTCTCATAATTCTCTCCATGATGTCGGTCCTTGGCCCCTTTTATCTAGTCACCAAGCAACAAGGAGATTCAGTATTTTGGACAGCAACAGCAACCTTCTCAACTTATCAGCAAATCTGAAGTGTCCATGTTTGTGAACTGTGGTGGGAAAGAATATTCTCGGCAACGAAGTAAAGCAGAGGAACAGAGTGAAGTAATAGATCATGTATCATCTCACAAACTTATGAGAACACTCGAGAAAGAAGCCATTATGGGTTCAGAGAGACAAGGGATGTGACAGAAGCTTTGATTAGGATGCCTCAATAAACCCATTATCAGCCGAAGTGCGAGTTAAGAAGACGGTAAATAAACTTCAAAATGATTCCGACAGCTCCAAGGTAACTCATTTGTGTATATCCTTGTAATCATTGAATATGAATTAAACTTTATTAAATTCAACCCAGCTTGTATATATTAGGCCTTATAGCTTTCATATTGGTTGTCATGCTGAAATCTTAGTGGTTCTTGACTTATTAGGTAACTGCAAGTATGGAAATTTACCCGAAGAGCTCGGGGTACTAAGAATCCATCAGCATTGCAACTACGATTTTTCCTCCCAAGAAGCAGCGGAATTTGGTATGCCAAAACACAATATTGAGTATATGGTTTTGATACATTGTTTAATGATGCACTTAGTCAGAAAACGACAACTTTGTTCTTCACAGATTTTTTGAGTTGGGGTGGTGCTACTATTTTGGATCGATACAAGTGTTCTGTCCACTATGTACGTTGTTCCATGTAAATTACTTTGGACGATCCAGCATCTGTGGCAAAGCTTATGGATGCTAGTGAAGGATGATTCAGAAGTGCCTTGAAATGGGTTTATAAGCTCTTCACCTGTAAGTTTAGCGAAGATCTAAATCATGACAAATTTTGTACTTGTATGGGTTTATAGATGAACAATTGGAGGTCAGTATATCTTCCAGAGAATTCCCCCGAGAGTCTCAGCACCTGCATCCTGCATTAGCTTAGCTAGGGAAGCTGTGTAAGCTATAGACTGGAGGTTTAGCTTTAATTGCAGTTTACAGCAATGTGCTACTTGTTAGTATTATGTGTCTACTTTGATGAGTTGATTTATAGAAAGTTCTGGAATGTCTGATTGCTTCTTGAGGAACCTGAATATGGAGTCTGTTTTAACTCGGTGCTCTTAATAGTAAGTTATAGCCGTAAGTTAATTCTGGATTAGATAACGCGCTGAGTGGAGGATGGCTTAAGGATCATTATATCCTTCTAGAGATTGTATAATAACTATGAAAAATTGAGTTTCTCTGATTCAGTCTCAATTTCAGTGTAACCCCTGAGCTCATTCGTTTCTCAGGATTTATCTCCATGGTCTTCTTGTTAGACATGTAAGAACTCATGTTGCTTCCCCTCAAAGGTTGTGCTTGTGCTCTCATAATTCTCTCCATGCTGTCGGTCCTTGCCCCCTTTTTCTACTCACCAAGCAACAAGGAGAAACAGTATTTTTGACAGCAACACCAACCATCTCAACTTATCAGCAAATCTGAAGTGTCCATGTTTGTGAACTGTAGTGGGAATGAATCCTCTCGGTGGCGAAGTAGAGCAGAGGAACAGAGTGAAGTAACATATCATGTATCAGCTGACAAAACTATGAAAACACCCGAGGAAGAAGCCATTCTGGGTTCAGAGAGACGAGGAATGTGACAGAAACTTTGACCAGGATACCTCAGTAAACACATTATCAGCCGAAGTGTGAGTTAAGAAGACGGGTAAATTTCCCAAACTTCAAAATGATTTCGACAGCTCCAAGGTAACTTTTATATTGTGTAATCATTCAAAGCTGTCTCATTTGAATTACTTACTTAATTTATATTAAACATTATTAAATAGAACCCAGCTTGTATATATTAGGCCTTATAACTTTCATATTGGTTGTCATGCTGAAATCTTAGTGGTTCTTGACTTATTAGGTAACTGCAGGTATGGAAATACTGGAACTACGATTTTTCCTCTCAAGAAGCAGCGAAATTTGGTATGCTAAAACACAATATTGAGTTTATGGTTTTGATACATTGTTTAATGATGCGCTTAGTCAGTATTGATTATGAACTCGACGACTTCGTTCTGCACAGATTTTTTGTGTTGGGGTGGTGTTACTATTTTGGATCGATACGAGTGTTCTGTCCAATATGTACGTTATTCCTTGTAAATTACTTTGGATGATCCAGCATCTATGGCAAAGCTTATGGATGCTAGTGAAGGATGATGATATTTACTCTTATAAGGTCATTTGAGTGCCTTGAAATGGGGTTTATAAGCTCTGCACCTGCAAGTTTAGTTTAAGATCTAAATCATGACAAATTTTGTACTTGTACGGGTTTGTCGATGAACAATTGGAGGTCAGTATATCTTCCAGAGAATTCCTCCGAGAGCTCTCAGCACCTGCATCCTGCATTAGCTTAGCTAGGGAAGCTGTGTAAGCTATAGACTGGTTTAGCTTTAATTGCAGTTTACAGCAATGTGCTACTTGTTAGTATTATGTGTCTACTTTGATGAGTTAATTTATAGAAAGTTCTGGAATGTCAGATTGCTTCTTGAGAAGCCTGAATATGACATTCACTTTAACTCGGTGCTCTAAATAGTAAGTTATAGCCGTAAGTTAATTCTGGATTAGATAACGCGCTGAGTGGAGGATGGCTTAAGGGTCATTATATCCTTCTAGAGATTGTATAATAACTATGAAAAATTGAGTTTCTCTGATTCAGTCTCAATTTCAGTGTAACCCCTGAG
Organism: Papaver bracteatum; assembly: GCA_023529315.1. Taxonomy (NCBI): domain Eukaryota; kingdom Viridiplantae; phylum Streptophyta; class Magnoliopsida; order Ranunculales; family Papaveraceae; genus Papaver; species Papaver bracteatum. Next base: position 24,320 of record JAJJWX010001210.1, read on the forward strand.
CTCATTCGGGCGTTCGAAACATGTCTGTAACTCCATGTGAGAATTGTTATAGGTCTTATGCCCTTCTAATAATTTATGTCTCTATTTACATCCTTCTTTTCCATAGTGCCGGTACTTCAATCTTATGAACTTGTTCAAGTCATTGTATTTTCTTTTTCCGCATCTTTGGATTGTCTAGTTAATAATTCGGGTGGAAGAGGAAATATGGATATTTTTGCATGACTAACTAGGTTGAACCAGTTTGGTCAGGAACTATGAAGAAATTGGTTAATGATGTATTTATGTTCATAGAATGAACCTGCAGTTGATAGCAGAGAGTCGAAAAAAGTCTGGGATCTGATTCCGGAAGAAGTGGCTTAAATACAAGTTGTGGAGGAGAGTTATGAGTCTGGCAAGAGAAGTTCAAATCAGCCGCAATTGTATAGTTCTTGTTGCTGTTTTCACTGTTATTTTACATGTTTCATCCTGCATTGTCCAGAAGTTGAACAAATTAGATAGTAGACAAATTCTTAGATGCTTCTAGTATCTAGACAAAATTGGATACTTAATTCAAACATGAACTTTCCAGAAGTGAAAGGGAAAAAGGAAGACAAAAGTATATTCCCGAGAGGTGGGAAAACCTTACTCAAAATGTGGTTGAACAAACAAGGCAGCTTTGTTCTAATCGCCCGCCTTTAAAATTTACCATACCCAGTAAATTGGCAGAATGCTTGCGGCTCCCATATCTTCATTTTCTCCGACTACTTCCACTCTAATCAAGAAAAACAGTAAGCCTTATTCAGAAGTAGCGTGACTAAACCAGGAAGGAAATCACCCTTCCTCAAACTTTCCTTCTTGCTTTATAATTCCTCGAATTCCCCTGCCCCCACAAAAGTACCCGATTTAAGGGAAACTAAGCTTGGAACGTAACTCTCAATGCCAAATGACTCATGAGTACCACGTATTTCTAGAGCTGCACCCCTTTTGTGCTTCGGATCCTAGTTAGCAATTCGGGGTACGGGAAACGTTCGGAACGGTATACGTACGTGTATTATTCGTTTCAATAGAAGGTAAATTCGGTCCACTATTCGGTCAACCATTCGTAGTTCGGGATAATTCGTGAATCTGCATACGACGTGTATAATTCGTTTTAGATAATTGAATTTAACTTAAAATTTGGCCTTGTTAATATAATTAAATTAATATGTATTTGTGAATTTGATAGCCTAATTTTATCATATATATATTGCAGCAAAAATATACTACCTCCATTTTTAGAAAAATGTTACTTTTACTTTTTTAATTTAGCGTATGTAGTAACATTCTAACAATAGTTCATTGGGGGACATAGCAATTCTATGGTTTTTTATATTATATATAAAATATATGCTTTAGTAAACAAAACTGAGCTCATGGCACTGTGGTTTGATAGTAACATAGGAGTATGGACTCTCGGGTTCAATTCCCCTCCCTTGCATTTAATTTTTTCTACGAATTTACTAACCGTATTTCACCGTCCTGAAAAAATACACCATCATCAACTTTCTCTCTCCGTAGCTCAAAAAGGATTTCACCCGTCCTGAAAAAATTCAAAGGCATTGAATAACTAAACCCCTTTATAGTGGCAAGTTTAGTCCAATTTCCTTTATGACTGTGTGACTCAGATTTCAGTGTGTATTTTATTTATTTTTGGAATGTCTGACTGGGGTATGCATAAATGTTCAAGCAAAATGTCACCAAGTCGGATAAAACTTGTACGACCTAGTTTCACTTGACCAAATGTTACACACAGTGATTGATTTGAGACTACTCAAGAAAATAACTTCATTCATTCTGTCTTGTCATGTCCATCACAACAACATACCTGCAAAGTCTCTCTGATTACCATAGCCCCATTTAAATCATTATTTACTTGTACTACATCATAGAAACTGATTGGAGTCTTTTTTTTTTTTTTTGAAGCATTGATTGGAGTCTTACATATGAATTAGAGGTGATAATAGCCCATAAACTGATTGGATTTGTACATAACTAGTTAGGAATGACATAAACTTTTTTTGTCTGAAGTTCACATGATACAGCAAGAATTGGGTTATCATCACTAAACATGGCAATATAGTGATCATCTTGGTAATTCATGGTTGTTGTAGCAGTAGTGTTACCAATTTTTCTGACATAACCAGGTGGTGCTTTTTTGTCATAAGCTTGAGCAGTATAAGGATTCATAACTAGATTGTAAGGAACATAAGGCCATACTTCAGACTTGTTTCCTGTTGATTGAGCTCTTTAACACCTTGTTTGCTTCTCCATATCCACTTACTGTCACCTTCTGTTCTTTCCTATTAATCTATACTGATTTTACTCATGTTTAAACAAACATACCATAATATCGTCGTTAGCATCGTAATTCCTACAGAACGGTGCAAAAATAAAAACAACAATCCATTCTAACTTTGAGTTCAACGGTCTGCATTTGTCTCCTTTTCTTGCTTTTCTTGTGTCCATTGCCTAGTAAACCAGAGAAATAATCTGAAGTATATCCAACACCCATTATGTGTAGTGTTTCTTCTGATCTAAGTTGGGTTGATGAAGTGAAATTTGCAACTTTTTCTTGGAAGAATGACACTCAAGAAAGAGTTGAAAAGAAGTGCAAAGAGAGTGAAATGCTGGCAATGGGAAGAGTTACGTTGGTCCATGGGATGGTTACGTATTTATAGGGTGGAAAAGTATGGGTAGGTGTGAGAAAGAAACATCAAAATACAATTGATATTTTATTTTGGCTACTGTTTTTTTTTTTTTTACTATATTTGTGTTACAATTTTTTTTTAATGTTAATAAAATTTGAACTCAAACGTGTTCAAGTTGATAAATGAACTCAAGTGATGGTATCCCTTTTTTAGAATCGGGCAAAATATTATTAAGTTTTTTTTTTTTTTTTTTTTCTGTAGATGAGTTTGATTTATACCACCTCACAATAGGCATCTGCAAGAACGTCATCGTTGTTAAGCTAGGTGGGTAATGGAAGCTACAGTGAAAAATCAAAAGGTGAAAAATGTTTGCTTGGGAGTGTATAATTTTAAAGGTGAAAAATGTTTTCTTACATAAAATTTGGTACCCAGGTAAAATGGTATCCCCTATTAAAATCAAGCTCATGCAAAAACAAGCACAACAACTTTGAGTCATACCATGCATTTAGGTACACTGATATGATTTCTTTAAAATGTAATGGGTTTAATGTGTCATTCAGCCAGAGAAGTGAGAGATATTTTTCCCTGACTTTGATGTGGTTCTACAATAATTGAGGGTTACTTGTGTCCAGTACCTAAGCTATGTGAGTGTGTTTGTAGCTGTTGGAGCCTATGATGTTTGTAGCTCTTGGTAAATGAGACAAAAGAATAAAAGTCATCTGATTAATCACAGATTTCCTCAATTCTTAAGTACATTGGGTCACATACTAGTATTTTACACTGAAAAGTTCAGTACTTTTGGGGATAAATGCTAACAGGGGATATCAATTTGCTTGGGGGTGTACAATTTACAAAGGTGAAGAATGTTTTATCTTACATAAATTTGGTATACCCCAAGTAAGGTAGCACATTTAGGGGCAACTCAGTCGCAATTAGGGGCGACACTAAAAGACAAAAAAGGTCACCCAAACGGAAAATTGAGCTACCCCTTATCCGCGGTTTTTCAAAATGGCAACTATACCCTTTTATAATCGGTAGCCAAAACAACAATCGGTAGGTTAAATTGAAAATATACCTACCGATTATTGTGTAGATACTGGAAAATAATCCTTTGTTTATTCTAGAGCTTATCGAAATTTTAAGGCTACCGATTATAAGGAGCCCCTTATATAACCTTTGCCAAATCCGGAGGTTCTCGAGGGGTGCGAGAGCCAACCATAACCACTTGGCTTGGGTCGTGGATTTATCTCGTAATCGGACGGATAATATGTTAAAACCCTGATTATAAGATAATATTTACCCACCAAAACCCGACCTTCAAAGGCTTTTTATATATTATAAGTTGCCCCAAATTGATATTATTTCTAAAATCCTTCACGTAGAGAATTTAGAAATCTTCGATAATCGGTAATTTATACAACTACAAAACCTACCGATTATATCGAGCCCCAGATCGAATCTTTTCCATATTTCATAGGTTTTGAGTGTACACGCACCCATAACCACTTGGTGCGTGTTTTGGGTGGTGAGAATCGGAGAAGTTTTATATATTACAAAACCATCCGATCATAAGTAGCCCCAAAATGATTTTTTCAAAATCCTTCATGTATTGAATTTTGAAATCTTCTATAATCTAGGGTATCTACCTTAAACAATTTCCGATTATGTTGTTATTTGGTTAGGAAAACCAATTTTTTGACAGAATAATCGGATATTAAAAAATATATATATCCTACTGAATATAATTATTCGGATGTCGGGTGAAGATTTACCATCCGATTGTTGGGTTGTTTGGCTACAAAAAAGAAAGTTTTTGGGCACGGAGAATAATCGTAAGGAACTCATAAAAACAACTACCGTTTAATATAATCGTTAACCAGGTGAAGGAATATATATTCCGATTATGGTGTTATTTGGTTCCAGGAAACACATTGTTTTCACACATAATAATCGGAAATGAACCATTAACAACACTACCGAATATTGTTATTCGGAAGGATTGGTGAAAAATAACCCTCCGATTGTGGTGTTGTTTTGATACAGAAGGAAACTTTTCTTTACACATAATAATCAAATGGAAGATTATATTATTAACCTTCCGATTCTGACTACATGTTTTGCAAAATATCCAGAATCGGTAGGTTAAAAATATATAAAGCTTCCGATTCTCGACCATAAATGCAAAAACCCCGGAATCGGTAGGTTCTTTTATAAACTTAACCCTCCGATTGTGTTCCAGAATTCAACACTTACATGTGTTATCATGTGATTCGCTTGAGAGTCATCGTTAAATGCATAAATATAGCAATATAGCCATTCATAATCCATAAAAGGAAGAATTTACAATCCATAAACATAACGTAGCAACTAATAATCCGACCCAAACTTTTAAAACGACCTAATCCGGCATAAACTTTGAAAACCATAAAGTTAACTAAAAAAAGCGAGAGTTTACAACATCGAAATTTTATTTCTTCTTTTTTCCCATGACTTTGCGACCCTTACTACCTCTACCACTTGGACGAACATCATCACCGGTTTCATCAACTTGAGTGCTCGGTGACGCCCGAGTTCTTTTTTTCACAACCTTTTTAGGTTACTTGACTTTATCCCCAAACCGAGATGCATAATCTTCATTGTCAATGTTATCAATCATCTCTTGGTGCTCTTTTATCTTCTCAAGTGGCGCAGGTTGTCCGGATTTTATGCAATTAGTGCACCATTTGGACAAACCTCTTAACCTGTTCATCTGTTTTAAAACATAGCATACCATCAAGGACGGCTCTAGCCTGATTTTGACCCATAAAATAAAAATAAATTAAGAAACCAATACGTACCAATCTATTGAAACCCGAAGGTTTGTCTTTGAGGATACTCTTTATATGGTGCGGGCTTTGCTTTAAGATCACGGATTACGAAAATGAGAAACATCCCGATACCAATCCATATAGTTGGGAGCATTTTCATAACCGTTGTTGCCTTGCCTTCCACCGCCGATCAAGAAATCCATCCTTCTATCCCAATGGTGTTTCGGATGGGTTACCCTTGTAAACCACTCGTGATAGAAGTTTTATCTGAATTATATTTATCCACATCCAACCAAAAATTCCCATTGATGTGGCACTTTGGTAAAGCTTGTACATAACCATTTTGTCGCATCACCCTCGAGGCATTGTACATCACGTATCCGGTTGGGTGCCATAATGGCCCAAAATAAAGGGCCAAATCGGACCGACCCGCGATATGTCCATTATCTCGGTCTTCCTTGTATGGATCAAATCATACGTATTGGGATTTCCAGGTGAGTCCAAAACCTCCTCAAACGAATCAATCGCTCTTTTGATCTAGAATGGTTGTCATCGAAGACGTACTTCTTTCCTCTAGGCGACCTCGCGCCCACCCCGGTTTTTGAATGGCCAATTCCAAGATAGGGAAGTGGTCGAGATCCATGTACGTATTGACATTTTTGCAAGTTTTAAGAAATTATTTCTTCAATGGTAGAAAAATAAAAAAACAAAAAAGTATGTAGGAATAATAAAAATACCTGTAGTAGACTCACATTCCCGGCCACTTGGCTAATTCCAAGCCTCGACGCGTTTCTCAACTCTTCCATCAACCACGCATGGCATGCCGTGCCCCAAGAGTACTCATGCACTTTATTGAGGGGATCCAAAGAGTTGTAAAAGGTTGGCGTCAACCCGATTGCCACTAGTATTGGGGAAAATTACACATCCCAATACACATAGGAGATATGTGGTGGCCGCATGGTTCACTTGCTCATCAGTTAAAGTTCCGTTCTTTTTTTTTTGCCTTGTTACCCTTGAACATATCCATCAGAGTACCAATGTTGAATTGTCTGGTTCTATACCCCATGCATCTCTTGAACTCAGTTTTTGATGTCTCTTCATCCCAACCAAAACACTTGTTAGTTAGAGCATAGAGTTTAACCCATTATAATCGCTTTAGAACTCAATTTCCGACACCGTTTCCATGGTCGTGGAGTCCAAGAATCTGCAGAAGATCATCTCGGGTAATCGTCATCTCTCCAAACGGCATATGGAAGGTGTCGGTCTGTGGATAAAGTCTCTCCACAAACGCCGATATAGCCACCCGGTCATGTTCCAAAGATAGAGTTTTCAAGAAAGATTAGCCAACCCCGAATTTGCAATAATTGTGTTGAACCTTTGACACTCACCGGATAAAGGCCATTCCAAGATTTTAGGTGGTGCGGTGGGTTTGAGTAAGCTAACCGCATCGGAATGGTACTATTATACACATGACAAGTTAAAAACAAATTATAATTACCTAAACTTATTACCCTTAAAATTACTATTACGATTACACAAAAAAATTACGTACATAAGACGGATACGGTTATTACCTCAGTTTCATATATTTCTCTTGCCCAGGAATCTTTGTATCCAAATAACAATTCTCCTCCATCAGCCAAGATCCTAAGGATTGTTCCTTCGGAATATCCTTCACCTTGAGTTCTTTTGGGACTAGGTGTTTCGCCTTCTTCGAGGGGGATTTTTCTTTTCGCTTCTCCTTCTTCTTGCGCACCACCGGTTTTTCCAGCCTTCCATAAATCTTTCTTTCGGGTGCTTCAGGTTCAATAAGAGGTTGAATTTCGTGATGTGATTGTGGAGTAGGTGGTTGTACAACTGATTGAACTGGCTGTGATTGTGGGGCACTTGAGCGAACACCTTCTTCAAGCGGGTCTACTTGTGGGGCAGGTTGTTGAGTTCCATGTTTAGCATTTGAAGTGGATTTAGTGACCCTAGCTATCCGGGCACTAGCTGTCAAGTTCTTACGCCTTTCCATCCTTGCACTATCCGAGACCACTGCGTCTTCGGGTTTTTTTCCTCGCCTATCCCTAAATAGCATGAAATGGTAAAATATATTTATACTCTAAGTATAAGTTAAGAATAAGCGTCCGATTATAAATAATCTAAGAATAATTTCACCATACTCTAGCGAATACACATAATCGGACACCAATAATATATTATACTTATTTAATATGAAGCATTTTGTGTCCAGTGGGATACATAAGCCTATTATAATCGGAAGGAAACCTATGATTTTAGCAACCGAATATGACAAATGTTCTTTACAGCTGGGAATTGTAGGAATAATCTAAGTTTACAAATATATATAACCTCCCGATTCGTGTAATAACCGAAAACCCTAAGACAAAATTTCGTGATTTCTTGAATTAAAGTAATAAAATCCCAAATATAACAGTATAATGTTACCTAATAGGGGCCATCTGGAGTTGCCCGAGAGTTTGGTTATCGGAATCATCTACATCGTGGACTTGTTCTTCATCACCTTGTTCGCGTTCTTCGTGTTCTTGGTGAGAACCTCTTTATTATGGGCAGGCACTCCAATGTTTGAATCACCCCCACGAACCACATTTTGGTTTCGACCGATTTACTTAACTTTATCTTTCATCTTCTTAGAGAATATTCGACGATTATTCGATAACTAATGTAACTATGTATCGGAGTTAATGAGGGGGAGAGTTTTTCTCTCTGTATTCGGAGAGCAAGAAGAGGATGGGAGAGTTGAAGTTGAAAAGAAACGAAATGAAATGAAAAAAAAAATTAGGTTTACATCGGTTTTATCTTTCAAAGGTACTATAATCGGATGTTAAACAAGACATTTAGGATACCGATTATATGTTTCCCCTAACCACTTGAAGCTTGTTTTGCGACGTAGCATAATCGGTGGTTTATTATACTAAATTAACTTCCGATTATAGGTTGCCCCAAAAATGAGTTTTTCTTAAAACCCTTCAATTCCACAATTTTGAAAATAAATATAATCTGAGACAATTTGGCTACCGATTATATGTTTCCCTAATCACTTGAAGCTTGTTTTGCGACGTAGCATAATCGGTGGTTTATTATACTAAATTAACTTCCGATTATAGGTTGCCCCAAAATAAGTTTTTCTTAAAACCCTTCAATTCCACAATTTTGAAAATAAATATAATCGGTAGACAATTTGGCTACCGATTATATGTTTCCCCTAACCACTTGAAGCTTGTTTTGCGACGTAGCATAATCGGTGGTTTATTATACTAAATTAACTTCCGATTATAGGTTGCCCCAAAAATGAGTTTTTCTTAAAACCCTTCAATTCCACAATTTTGAAAATAAATATAATCGGTAGACAATTTGGCTACCGATTATATGTTTCCCCTAACCACACCTTTGCCAAAATTTCACAAGTTTGAGGTTAATGAGCCAGCAGTAACCACTTGGTGCGTGTTTGCGGCGGAGCATAATCGGTGGTTTATTATACTCATCTATTTACCGATTATAATAATAGGACTCTTTCACATTCAATCGGTAGGAAAGGTACTATATTATGGTGTTGGGAATTTGTTTTGGAGTAATAGTCCCAATGACTCCCGATTGAGTGAGAGACCTCCCTCAAAAAATAGGAGAAGTGGGTATATTTTTACACTACTTACGATTATAGGTAGCAAACTTCCATAAACATGAATGGGTACGAAGAAGTACGTGAATTTGTTGAAGTTCAAGATTCATTACCGTTTAAAGATGACGATTTGGGGTATTTATTGAATGATCCACACTTTGATGGAGATGAAACCCTAGAGGACGATTTAATGGAAGAATTTGGACAATCACCCGAAATCAAAGGTAACAATGCGTCAAACAATCAGGTATGTTGTTAACAAACTCTAATAGCAATGTTATGTGTGCTTGTGTGTGATTATGAACGTGAAAAATTGCCACACTGTTATGCATTGAATGCCATTAACGAATATTAATCGGTAGTCATATTATTATAATTATCTACCGATTATTTACAATCGAGTATTTTATGTATTAACTTACCGAATACATAAAAATCCCAAATTGAGATGTTCAATTTGTATTGATCAAAAGTTTTATAATTAACAAAACTTCCGATTATAAATAATCGTAATGTGTGTTAGTATTTTTTACCGATTGTTATACAATCGGTTGTACAATCATAAAACTTTTATCCGACTATTAATGCGTAACATGTTGTTGTGGTGCGTAGGATGACGAATATTATTTAAGGCCTGATACTGCCGTACACTATGAAAACGATTTGGTATGTTCATGAATTATCTTTTCTTTGTTTAATAACATGTATGTTATATGGTTATGCTTATTTTGTTTGTTTTGTTTTATACGCATTTAGATATTTCAAAGTAAGAAGGAGGCCAAGGCTTGGCTAATGAACAAGGCAAAAGATAACATGTGCGTGGTAGTTCAAAACCCTTGTGTGAAGAAGGGTCGGTTTGAAATGACTTGTGAGCGAGGTGGGGTGAAGAAGAGTTACGAGGGAAAGAATAGTAAGTATGTAAGAAAGGCGGAGAGAAAAAAAATACCGAACTCATACAAATAAAATTGGATGCCCCCTTTAAGATTGTCTTCTATAAGCCCAATGGTAAGGATAGTGTAGAGTGGAAAATGTCTAAAGTTGCTAATGGTTGTCATAACCATGATGATCCTGGATACTCTTGTTGGACATGTAATGGTTGCGAAGTTAAAACCACATGAAATGGAGACGGTGCGGTCAATGCGGATCCAAAAGCCGAGTGCGATCTTAAGTATCGGATCCAAAGACCCCGACAACTTGTCTTCTTTGTCTACTATTCACTTCGGCGCTTAGCTACGATCAAAAGGACGAATGGGATGGTAGAACGGTCATGCAACAATCTCAGGTGGTTAGTCACGGTTACATGACTACACGTTGAGAACGGAAGAAAGGGATGGTAAAGTGGTACGTATTTTCTTGGCACATCCCGAAATGATAAAATTGGCTCAGTGTTTTCATCAAATTTTGTTGATAGATGCCACTTACAAGACAAACAAATATAACATGCCATTGTTGAACATTGCTTGTCACACGTCGGACAAAAACACGTTTACAATTGCATGGGGTTTAATGGATCATGATAATAACGTGAGTTTCATTTGGATGTTGGAGACGTTGAGGTCCATTTATAATGGGGATTCTTTTCCGAGGGTTATTGTAACGGATAATGATCAAGAATTAATGCATGCAATAAGGGTTGTGTTTCCTGAAGCCCGAAACTTGCAATGTACGTGGCACATTCAATGCAACATCAAACACAATTGTCATCTCCATTTCCAAGCTAAAAAACAGAAGAAGGGTACAAAGAGGTCGAAGGAAGATGATGAGCGCATTAGTAAATTAACCGTGGAAGAAAAAGAGGAAGAGAAGAGGTTATTTGATGAAAAATGGAAGGACGGTGGAATTATTTGGAGATTGTTCATGAAAGCGTGGGACAAAATCGTGTGGTCGAATACCGAGGAAATTTACGAACGGAACTTGAAGAAATTGGAGGATGAATATGGAAAGGACTAACCAAAACCGGTTGAATATTGTAAAACACAATGGTTAACGATCAAGGAGAGGTTTTTGTTTTCATGGACATATGAATGTCGCAATTTCAAGAACGAGGCGACAAGCATAGCGGAGGGGTCTCATGGTCGGTTAAAGAAAATACTTAAAGGTAGTCAAAATGGAGTTGTATCTATCCAAGAAGAAATTCATGAATTCATTTAATCGAGATCTCGTTAAGATTAAGGGTTCTATGCAATTAAATGTACATAGATTCCCAACGGAACATGAAAAGGAAAGATTGCTTCTAAGGGGCATTGTTCATAATGTTTCAAGATGGGCAATAAATCACATGATGAAACAATTGAAGTTATATAGAAATTACAATGACGAGAATACGGTTTGTGTTTGCAAAGATATGATAGGTATTGGTCTCCCATGTCGTCATAAAATGGGTACGTACGTCGATGTGATTGACATCAATGATATTCATCCATTTTGGAAGCAATTAAATTTCACTCCAAGCACCCCGTAGTTGATGGTCCGTCGTTCTTGGATTCGGAATTGTGTGCAAGAATAGCCGAGCGTTATGCTACAACAAATGGCGCCAAGAAGCAAGTATTGATGCATGATTTGGAGCAAGATCTTCACCCTAGTCTAAGGGAGGTTGATGAACCTATTAAGCAAAAGGGGGCGGGTAGGCCCTCCGAAGTGTCTTGGGCCATGGGAAGAAAAGAATTGAAAGAGCATTTGTCTAATCGAAGAATATTGTGTAGGCATGAGCGTTCTGAAGCCCAATTTGATGATGAGCCGCAACCCAAGAAAAGAGGTCGTCCAAGAAAAGATCAAAGTGGACCATCCGGCCGACAAGTGGGGCCAAATGTCTCTACGAAGCCTTCTCAAGTGAGTCAAGCCGTATGTGTGGAAGAAGTTTTGTTATTGGAGACCCAAACTACCTCCGTAGTTATAGATCAAATGAGCAACTCCCAAGAAACAAAATCAACGAAAATGGTGACTATAAGAGAGAAGTATGGTACTCTTCGTTGTCCTAGGGATTTTCATGGAAAACCTACGCGATCAAGGTATACAATTATAGAAGAGTATATGAAACAACTCCATCCCCTCATTGTTCCATTTGTTTTGTCCACCGACGAGGTGGATGTGGATGGTAATTGTGGATTTCACGTCGCTACGGAACAAATTGGTTACTTTGGAGAAGTTTTGGACGAAGATGTCACCGAATGGCAATATTTAAGAACTAAGATGGCGGTACAACTAATAAAGGACAATGATTTCTATATGGGAATGATGAAGCAAGGAGATAGACACGACAAAGAGCTAGAGTTCAAAAACTTAGTTGCGCGTGTAAAGTGCCAAAGGGATTGAAGACCATCGGATCAAAGTATTGGATGAGAATGCCTTCATGTGGATATCTCTTAGCGGACGTTTTTGAATTGCGTGGTACATTTCTTTGTTCCACCTAAGTATGGACATTCCTTTACGTTTGCACCTACAAGGACGGTTTATGATGATTCGATTAAAGATAGAAGAATTGTGATGGCATTTTTGAATGAGATGCATTTTATCGGTTTAAGAGTAAAGATAGATTGACCATTACCTCCGTTGGATGGTGCGACGGATTACTTCACAACGAATCATTGTAAGGATTGGTTGAAACAATATGAGACCAACATGTTCGATTGGGATTGCGTCATGAAAATCAACTTTCCTACAGGGCATACTCAATTAGTTCCTCGGATGATGAAGATGAATGATCGTTACTTGCGGAATTTGAATTTTTTGGAATTTTTGGAATGCTTTGTGAAGTATAAATCCATAATCGGTAGTTAAATTATAAATATGTCAACCGATTATAAATGCTTTTTAAAAACAAGACTCAATCAAATTTATAATCGGTTATTAAAACTTCCAAGTTACCCTCCGATTGCAAGTCTAACAAAACTATCAAATTTATTCCCTGTATGGTAAATAACATCTTACATTAACATCCGATTGTCACCAAACTCGAAAACAATTTGAAAAAGTTTCCAAGAATCGGTAGACAAAACTTAAAATATACGTCCGATTATTTTCAAACTCGACATGAAAAGATGAAAATCTCCTTAATCGGTAGATAAGAGATAACAATAACTTCCGATTGTAACTATTAATCAATATTTATACGGTGGTCACGGACTTCGTGAATTCATAACTCCCATCATAAGTGAATTCTTCGCCCTTTTCCACAAAGTATCAAGCCATGAAAGTGCCTCCTACATAAACAAACACAAAATAATGCCAAGTTAGTTTTAGCAAGAAGGATTAGACACCCGGTGTTAAAAATAAAGAATTTAAACCATACTTACAAATTGTTGGATTGACTAGCTTAAGTGGCTAGTATTAAACATCCTCTTTTGTATCGTTATATAATCATTTACCCCTTTTTGGACAAGTGGAAACGATCATGAACTTGTTGGAGTGATCTTTGCTTTGGATTTCCATACTCTCGCACAAATTGTCTATATACCCTCGACCAAAAGACTTGATCGTTAACGTTCCCGCCATGACATCTTCACGTCTTGTTTCATGATACCAAGTTTTCACAATGACCAAATCTTCTGTCATACAAACGTTGCCATGCTAGTAAGTTGAGATATATAAGGAATGAACTAGCGTAGACGATGGAAAATATATTTGTAGAATACACAATTTTATATATGTGTTGTTTTGTCGCATAAATAAGAAGAGTTTAACCAAATTATATAGATGACACTCCCAACGTCTCTTTTTTTTGGAAAATATGGCCGTTGATGCGTACTTTACAAGACCAAGTTTTTGTTAACATAAGTAACCGATTATACTAACTGGAACCTTTAGGATACTTGAAAGTTTCATTAGGGAGGTATAATCGGAGGTTTATCAATATGTTTTATTACCGATTTTGTGTGTTTTCGAGGCTTCGGCTTCAAAAATAGCCGTTGAGTATAATCGGTAGTTAAATAAATAACATAAACTTCCGATTTTCTTGGTGTTTGGGAAATTAAGACAATATCACCTCAACATCATCATAATTTTACGTTGAACTTCCACAAATTCTATTACAATGTATTGTGATTAGCGACGTGGACGTGTTGGAGTAGTCCTAAACGGATTAAATCTTTCCATCGCCATAAGGATTCTAAATGAGCTTCATAACTAAGCTTGATCTTTTCCATCTCCGCCATTCCCCGAGAGATTGTTCTATAACCTCATCATTGGTTGCACCCTCAACCGATATTGATTCACAAGATAAGTTAAATCGACAAATTCTCCGACGCGTCCGTTTATTGAACCAATTCTTGCAGTAAAAGATCAGCAGAGTGACGTTGTTTGAGTTGGGTTTTAGAATTTTTCATGAATTCTCCCCAAATAACTCATACTCATTATGCCTCCTCGCCTCCGTTCTTGTCTCGGATAGAATTGAACGTAGCGCCTACATAAAAGATAAATCTTCTTCAATCGTGAACTCCGTTGGATTAATGAATGGTTGGGCCATTATGTTGAAGATGAAGTTGGAGAGAGTTTACAGTTGTATTTGTGTTCCATAGAGGGTACAAGGATACAATCCTTATATAGGGTTTAGAGTTCCAACGGCTCTTTTTTTTTTTTGGGGAAATTGTATAATCGGTAGCCAAATAAGGAATTTATCTACCGACTATATAGTTTCCCCAAATTTTGTTTTGGGAGAAATCTCAAATTAATGAAATTGAGAACTATAATAATCGGTAGTTTATATGACTACCGATTATAAGTTGCCCCAAATATTGTTTTGAGAGAAATCTCAAATTTTACGATTTTGAGAACTATGATAATCGGTAGTTTATATGACTACCGATTATAAGTTGCCCCAAATCTCTTCTTTGGGAGATACTATAATCGGTAGTATAGTGAGGTTATTATTACTACCGATTGTTATAGGACCAAGATTCATGTTTGGCACGAAATCTATATTAATCGGTAGTCAAATATGATTATTAACCTTCCGATTTTGTGTTACATAATCGGACACAAAATTGCTTCCGATTATATAAGGACATTAACATAATCTCCACGTTTTTTGACACCCCTTAACGTGGCCTCTGGATTGGGAATAAAAAAGTCGCTCCTAATTGCAAATGAGTCGCCCCTAAATGTGCCAGGCAAGTAAGGTGCTATCCGCTATTAGTAATACTGTAAGATCAAGCTCAAGTGATAACATGCCAGCAACAACAAGCTCAATAAAGTTGAGTCCCTTTTGGTCACCATTACAATTGTACTTTTTCTTATTTAGGATCTAAACCAACCACCATTTATGTACACTTAATTGATTTCCTTAAAATGTAATGGGTTTAACACTTTATGCATCAATCACTTCTTTGCAATTGATCAAAATCCAAGCATGGGGCAGCAGCTAATGTGGCATTTAATGAGACAAGTGAAAGATCTTTTCCCTAACTTTAATGTGGTTCTTCAATAATTGAGGGTTACTTGTGTCCAGTATCTAAGCTATGTGTGTTTTTGTAGCTGTTGGAGCCTATGTGATGCCGTACAGCATACACATTAATGGTCTTAAAGGTTAAGCTTAGTCTTTTCTTATTTTTCTATTTTAGTTTTGAGAGTTCTATTTATAGTTAAACTCTTGTTTTCTAGGTAGTTAAACTTCTTTAGTTAGTTCTCAAGTCGGCTATGTTTAACCTATAAATAGTCTGAGTCATGTTTCAAGTTTAGACACAATATTATTGATCAACATCTTAAACAAGTTTATTTCCTATCAACTTCTTCTTTCTGCAACTTAATTTTCTGTCTTGTTTCGTATCTTTTCTTCTACTTTTCATCTCTGCAATCTCTGAATTGCTTTCATCTCTTTAGTTCTACATTACTATGATGCTTAGATTATCTACGTACATATAGGTAGTCTCTTGGCAGAGTGGATGTGATGCTTCAGGTTCAAATATATGTTGTTTGGTGCCTCCAATAATTTCATTGCATTTTTTCTTGGCATTCCAAGGACAAATGAGTGGACCCAAAAAAAAACAGTGTTGATGTTACTTGTGGTACAGGAACTGCCATTAATGAAATGAAAGAAAGAGATGCTGCTGATTACTGATTCTATTTCTTTTTTCTCTTTGTTAGTGGATTCCTTCTCATTACAACGATTCTGGACGGACCGTCCAAAAAATTCCCCCAAAACCGTCATGTGAGAGGGAATGACGGGACCCGCCGACAGGGAGTTAGCAAGGGTCCCATTAAAAGGGGAAATTGGTCTATCACCTGAGTCTAGGCGGTTTTTGGGGTGTTTTGGGTACGGTTTGTTAAGAATTTTTCTTCTCATTATGGTTCCCAATGATAGTAAATTTTTTAGCCTAATCTCATTGTTTTCTTGCAAATTGAAATGCACCAACTTGTGTAAGAATGGTATTTGAGATTATCCAAGGCTTCTCTTAAATATAGCTCATGTTTTTATTAACTATAGCCCAAAAAGTTTAAGTTGAAACGAAAAATCAAAATTACCAAACGAGTCTTAATTTTTTAACTAATAATCCTACTTCTTCCCCAAAATTAAAATATATATGAACCCTAATTTTTATTTTTGATCCAAATTAAATTATATTTCAATTTATTCCTAATTATTCTCTCATTATTAATTCTTACAAATCACCTTATTATAAACCTTAACTTTTTACTTTTCCTAAAAAAAAAAAAAAAAAAAAAAACTTCTATAAACATGTGATTTTTCCAAATCATGACTAGCAATTGAGGTTATATATTCTAACTATTCCTTTAAAACTTCTCCACAACAATACCATCGAAAAACGAAATGAAATTAACTAGGGTTTTGATTCTTTTCCTAAAATTCTTTTACTAAAACTAGCATTATTATTCAATAATAAAATTCTAAGATAAATCATGATTACATACAACTGGGTATTCTAAGATCATCAATTATATATGGCACAGATATTACACAAATCTAATTATGAAAATTACATGATTAACTTTAGAACGCGTAATTGAGGGATATGAGAATTAATTGGGGGATATAGCTACAAGACAAAATAGGAGTCCCAATAGCAATTCTGGGTCACCCCTTATGTAATTATTTTTTAAATTCCTAATCTACCCCTCACTAATTAGGTTTAGTGGTTAATAATAATTAGTAAAAATCTTAAGTATTTGGGGGAAAGATTAGTGTGTATTTTTATTTGTGTTTAGGTGAGAGTAGAAGGAGGGAAAAAAATATTTGAGAGGAATTTCTTTTTTTGAAAATGGAAGATGATTGTGATGGGAGAATTACTGCTAATAAGAGGTTGAAAAATTGATTTTTTTTCTTTGAATCCACCATTGTTGCAGCTGAAAAATCTTGGTGCCTAAGATGGTATTCAACCAAAAACCCATGCTTGACAATTGTTGGATATGTTCATAAATTGTTTGCCACTATCCTGGGGGTTCTGCTTTTGATCTTCGAATGTTGATTTTTTTCTAGTTTTGAGCGGTACGGCATGGTAATCTAGTTTTCGAAAGCATGCCGGACCTGTTGATAGTATTTTGCTTAAATTTCTATGCCGAACACGAGGATGAAAAGTATCGAGAATGTTGATATTTTTTTCACTGACTACCTAAGCATTGATAGAAATTGTCGAGCATCTTAGGGTATCAAAAAAGATATGGTCTTCATCAATTCGGCATGGTCTTCATCACTTCGTTTTGAATTTTTCTGGTTTTAATCACTCCCGCCGGCATGGTGGGTTGATATGAAGACCACGCCGAGATTATTTTCCTAAGATAGAAAATAAAGCAACATGCTATGCCGGAAAACAATATTGATGGTCTTCATATCAACTCGACCATGCCGGCGGGGAGTGATTAAAACTAGAAAAATTAAAAGAAGTGATGAAGACATGCCGAATGATGAAGACCATATGCGGAACATGATACCGGCATGGTCTTCATCAATTCCGGATGGTCATCATCACTTTCAAGATGATCTTCATCATCCTAATAAAAAATTTTGTTTCCAAAGTGAGGAGAAGAGAATTTGATATAGATATAGAGTGGGGAGAGTTTAGAATTTGAAAGGGAATGGGGAATATTTGGGTTTCAAAGCTCTACCCCTAAATAAGATTAATAAGAAGTGGAGATGGAAATGGGGGATATGATTTATTTATTTTTGATTTTAAGTTTTTAATTTTTATTTTGTGGGAAGGGTATTTTAGTATTTTCATAACCAAAAATAACCCCTTAACACACACCATGGGTTGGGGGAAGTAATTCATATCCCCCAATTAGTTCTCATATCCCCCAATTACGCGTTCTAACTTTATTTTATTTTTTTGATTTATGGATCTGATAATTTATTTTGGCTATATATAAAAATTATATATGATTTTATGGGTTATGTTAATAATCACAAGAACCCGTTTGGTTGAATTAATGACTTAGTTTATGTGGGTTATGGTTAATAAAAGCATGGGCTATATTTAAGAGAAGCCTTATCCAATCCAATACCAAACGCTTAGAAAGGAATACACTTACATTATTGAGGTTAGATAGCTTTAGAGCAAGCATTATGGTGCACAGGGATTCCGATAGGAAAAAAAATCCTCGATCACCAAACGAGGATATGACTGACTCACTAATACGGGTGCAGCGTGGGGGGAAAACATGGCTGCTGAGGCCTATTCCTATGCACCATGCAAAAATATCCATTAGCCATGCCAGGTGATGTGATAAACTAGTTGTGTCAATATGGTAAAGTCGATTTTTTTACTTCTAGAAATCGTTCTGGAATTCTACACACAAATTGACTTCTTGCTATTTAAAAATCAAAAAGTTACTTCTTGATGTGTATCCAAACGCTCTATAAGACAAAGCTTATTTGATGTTAAGTTCCTACATTTTTATGTATAGTATATTCAATACACAAATCAAAGACGGTTTTTTAATGTTTAGTATTTGTTTTCTATATTTAATAAAAACACATACCGAATTTTGTGTGTCAAATTCATATTTCTAAAATAAATTATAGATGTACGTATGCGTATGACCAATTGCTAACTAGGATCTAGACTCTTTCATACTACTATTAGAGTTTCACGTTTCGGTCTATGTCATTCTTTTTCTTTCCAGATATATACCCTCTGATTGAATTCTGTATCTAGTTCGATCAAAACCCTAGTTAGTAGTTTTAACTATTTAAGCGTATCCCAATTGACCGAATTCGGAATGGTACTTCCGAACTATTTGAACTCCGAACCTAGTTCGCGGATTATATTGACCTCATGAATGATTAATAACGTAATGAATCGACCGAATTTGAATGATACGAAATTAGTTTAAACCTAGTTCGCGCATTATATTGGCCTCACAATTTGAAAGTTTAAATAATTTAAGATGCGAACGCCCAACCTCGCTCTCCCATAGGTAACTCTCTGACAAGAGTTCTGTTTGATTGGTTTTTGTTTGGTTTTGCATATACTTTATATGTAAATACAATTATTCAGTTAAAATTTTCTATTGGTAGTTGTTTAACCAGTGTTTTTTGCGTTGATTTTTGTTCAAAAGTCTATAAACTCGTTTTAAAATACATTTATGCGATTAAATTATTTATTTCTTGTTAAATAATCACGTTAAAATGTTTTTTTCCATCTTATGATCATATACAGATAAAATTAGTCTCGTAATAAGGTCATAATACTTATCAATTTATCATGTATGTAACCCGAATTTTAAGTGGCGAACTCCCATTTCTAAAACGAATATACACGAACGTATGTCGTTCCGAACTACCGTCCGAACAACGAACCGTTGACCGGATTTTTGACCGAATCCGGCCTATCTGAATCCGTATATATAGTTCACGTACGTATGCCGTTGCGAACTACTATATGTACCCCGAATTGCTAACTAGGATTGAAATGTGGACACTCAAGTATAAAAACCTTAAAATCCAACCCATTTTGCCCAATGTAGCAGTCTAGTTGTAGAAGAAAGTTGTAAGCTTTTCGGACCTGACGTTCGCCGTCTCATGAGACCCACAAAAATATTTGTCTCCCATAAAAACGCGCATTTGGATATACCCCGCTTCCTCTAAGTCA
Source organism: Papaver bracteatum (assembly GCA_023529315.1). Classification (NCBI taxonomy): domain Eukaryota; kingdom Viridiplantae; phylum Streptophyta; class Magnoliopsida; order Ranunculales; family Papaveraceae; genus Papaver; species Papaver bracteatum. The sequence goes on from JAJJWX010001210.1 coordinate 44,475, forward strand.
AAAGTCAAAAAAAAAAAAAAAAATTCGCAAAACGTTAATTTTCGATTCCTATAAGTCGTTTTGAAATTTAACAGGCAAACGGGCTATTAGTCTGTGTCACTGCACAATCAGACATCACTAGATAGGCCCGGCCTTGAGGCAAAGTACCCGAAGTTCAACTTTGGGCAGCATCTCAAGGGGGGCATCAAAATGATTGAGAGACTAAATAAAGAATGATCAGTTTGTTGATATGTGCCCATTTCTCGTTAATTAAAATTTGCACACGGACACAATGTGAAAACACACTCCCCTGTTTGATTTGGATTACAATTTACAACTCAATTCCACTAGTACCACTACACTCCACATACATATATATCATGTGGGTGACTTGTACAATTACTATGATTGACATTAGCAAAATCTTATTCCATACATATAACGATTAAAGTTTAGTTTTATTAAAAAGAAAAATAATCAATAAGTTATTTAGTTCACTATGTAAAATGGGTTCATAATAGAAAAAACAGGATAAGCGCCAACATTTGTTGACCTTGTCAAATGGTGAGAGGGGCAATATTTTTGATACCTACTTTGGGCATCTCAATATCAGGGCCGGCCCTGTCACTAGATTTTGCTTCTTTTATCCAGTCTCCTCTTGGTCCTCCTATTCCAACCACATAGGCACTTCGTGGGTCTCAAGCACATGATCTTCTTCCTGCAAAATTAAGGAAATCAACCATAAACCTTAGAAAAAACAAAAGCATTCATTCCAAGCAGCGTTTTTGTAAATTCTCCAAAACAAGATGATAAAGTAAGCCTGCGCATCCAAAAAGAAGAATCTCTTCAATTTCTTGCTTTTGCACCAAAACCATATGACAATTTGGTTTCCTGTCCTTTTCTTTCGTAATAATACCATTACCAGTTATGTCCTACTTTACGAAAAGTTTTTTTGTTTTGATGTTGCACATATTTTGTTGATTTAGGGAAGGGCCGGCCGTGACATTGAAGATGCCCAAAGCAGACACCAAAATAATTACCCCTCTGACCATTTGACCAGGTCAACATAGTTTGACTACAACTGGAAAAATGTCCGCCTTATTTGAGTAAGAATTAGGTAAAACCAAGAGAAAGAGAAAAGGGGAATTCTTATTGATAAAAGAGGCGGAGAGAGTTTTTTTTTTTTTTTTCGAAAAAGAGGAAAGATCCTCATATATTGAATAATACATCTTGTTCCAGTTCAAGAACAGGAAGAGAGTTGATTACATTGTCATACCAGAATTGATATTCTAGATTGTTTAAGAGGATTCTTAGATTTTCCCCATTCCAATATTTATGAACAGCAAATTTATCACAGTAGGTCGAGATATGTGCCGCTTGAATTATTTCAAATCTACTTTTCAAGATGAAGCCATTCACTTTGAAGTTTATGCAGTTAACTGGTTGTATACTAAAATCTTCACTAATCTTGTATCTTTGTTCTCTCGATTGTATGTACATTCATTTCAACAATGTAAGAGTAGCTTCGGAGTCACTTTGGAAAATGATGTTGTTCCCGCTCCATTGTGTTGCCCATTGGAATGCAGCTTCAACTTCCTTGATTTCCAGCCTTTCTCTAGTTCTACAGTTAGCATGAAGTCCCCATGCTTCTGTTGATGTTCCTGTCATGGTATTTAACGTTAGACCCACACCAGAGGTAGCAATAGAATTGAGCATTTGCATTGATATTGCAATATCTATTGTGACAGATAAAAATTTCTTATGTTCATCAGGTTCTCTAGTTGTAACGATCAAATCTTCATCATTCATAGGATTATAGTAAAGAGTTTGCATTATGTTATAGTCATCTCTATTAATATTCCCAAGGCTATTAATAAATTTCACTATCTTTTTGGCAGTTCAACACTACTTGGTTTGATTTTCTGGAATACAAGGTCACACCTTGCTTTCCAGACATGCCAATTAATGATGCTACAAAAAGCTAACCATTCCATCATATCCCCATTTCTATCTTGATTAATAAACATGTCATTCAACCACTCATGGAAAGTATCAAACCCATTGACCACATATTGCATGTCAAAATTTAAATGCATCCATATTTGAGAGACAAAGTTACAGTTGATAAAAAGGTGAGTGAGAGTTTCATCTCCATTATTGCATAAATTACAAGAGGTATTTATATTTTGTATTACGGCTTCTACTCTCATGCTATTTGGAAGAATGCAATTATCCACCTCCCACACAAACATTTTAACAGCAGGGGGTACCTTCATATTCCATATTTTGCTCCAATCCATGTTGATATTGCCAGAAGAATTGATAGAATTGTATAAAGAGCTAACATAGAACATACCTTTGTTGTTTAGGGTCCAATGAGATTCATCTGCCATGCTTATGGTTGGTATTTGAATCTTCAAAATGTTGTCAACAGTAGTCTGGTCAAAGCAGATTGCCAACTTGGTCAAGTCACAAGTTTTACTAGGCATTTAGTTGACTTACCTTCCCGAAGTTTGCTATTGTTCTGTTGTGTTTGATTATGGGTGGTTTGATATTTGGAATCCAGTAATCATCCCAAATATCAATACTTTCTCCATTACCAATCTTCCAAAAATATTTTTTCTTTATCTGGTTTACTCCTGTCAAGCCTCCTTTCCACATCCAACTATGTTTTTGTTTTGCCTTAGATTTTACATGCAAAATGTCACAATTAGGAAAATATTTTGCTTTCAGAATGGAGCCACAAAGGGAAGTTGGGTTTTCCTTGAGTCTCCATCCCATTTTAGCCAGCATTGCGAGGTTAAATTTTTTCATATTTTGAAGCCCTAACCCCCCTTCTTCAATAGGTTTACAAAAAAAAATCCAGTTTTTCAAGCACACACCTTTTTTACAATTTTCATTTAATCCATGTTCATTTTTCCCCCACCAAAAATCTCTTTGAAGTTTAGTTATCGCTTTACAGATTTTCACAGGGATTTAAAACAATTCATCTGGTACACACACATGGATAAAGTGAAAGATTTCACTATTATTGTCCTACCAGCAATGTTAGTGTCTTTCATTTTCCAACTTAATAACTTACTTATCATTTTGTATACCAGAGGCTCAAAACTCTTAATCTTGGACCTGTTAGTGAAGAGTGGAGAACCCAAGTACCTATCATTTATAGGTATAGCTTGGACCCCTAAAATATCTATGATATCTTGTTTGATACTAGTATCTGTTTTAGTACTAAAAATAACTCCTGATTTGCTTAAGTTGATCAATTGTCCAGAAGCAATACCAAAATCAGTAAAAAACTGGATTAAGTTATGACTAGATTTGAAATCAGCATCACAAAATATGAGGCAATAATCAGCGAAAAGTAAATGACTAACATCTGGGGCTTTGTTTGAGATTTTTATACCTTTTATTTTCCCAGAGATTTCAGCGTTCATGATTGTCCTAGAAAGTGCTTCCATACAAAAAAAGAAAAAGGTAAGGAGACAATGGATCACCCTGTCTTAAACCTCTAGTGGGTTTAAAAAAGCCAGTAGGAGATCTATTAATCAAAACAGCTAAAGTAGTAGTTGAAATGCATTCATGTATTAAGTTGCACCATTATTCATTAAATCCTATCTTTCTCATAATTTGAATTAGGAAAGGTCATTCTACTCTATCAAAATCTTTAGACATATCTATCTTAATACCCATTAAACCTTTCTTGTCTTTCTTGTTTCTCATTTTATGAATGATCTCATGGGCTATAGTAATATTGTCAGTGATCTGCCTTCCTGGAACGAAGGCAGACTGAAAAGGAGATATTATCCTATCTAACAATCCCTTCATTCTTCCATCCATAATCTTAGAAATGATTTTGTAAGAGGTATTAGCTAAGGCTATTGGCCTGAACTCAGCCGGGGTCGTTGGATTCAGAGTTTTCGGAATCAACGCGATGAATGTTGCATTCATCTCTTTCGAAATATTACTAGTTTGAAATAAGGTTTGGATCATAAGGATTAGGTCAGGTCCTATGATTTCCCAGTTTTGTTGGAAAAAAATTGTAGGGAAACCATTTGGGCCTGGACTTTTATCCGGTTCCATAGAAAATACAATATTTTTTATTTCCGACGAATTTGGGATAGCACACAACATGATATTATCATTATCACTAATACAAATAGGAATTAAATCAATCATGTTCATATCAATAGTTGGGTTAACAGTAGTAGCTATGTTATGAAAATGACCAGTTATGCAGTTTGTTATTTCTTCTCTCGAATTAACCCATTCCCCATTTGTTTTCTGTATAGTGTCTATTATATTTCGCATGTATCTTTTTTTTGCTTTGCTATGGAAGTATTTAGTATTTCTATCACCTAAGGCCAACTCTTGGTCTCTACTCTTGTCTTTCCAAAATTTCTCCCGGATAGCATACCATTTAGTTAGTTCAGCAGTCAAGATTGATATATCTTTAGCCTAGTCTCTATAAGAATGTCTCTTGTTTGTTTGGTCAAGTTTTTTCTTGGTTAATTCTAGATTGGTGTTTATGTTGCCAAAAGTTGTTTTATTCCATAATCTAAGAGTTGTTTTAACAGAATGCAGCTTTTTGTTCATAGTAAAAGCAGGGGATCCATGTATCCTAGTATTCCAACAGTTCTGTATTAGAGATTTACATTGCTCATGCTTCATCCAGTCACCAAAGTACTTAAATGGAGTATCTCCATCGTTCCAAGTACTTTGAGTATTTAAACAAATAGGGACATGATCAGAGGTTATCTTGCCTAAATATCTTATGGAAGAGTTAGGAAAAAAACGATTCCAATTAGAGCTAACTAAGCCCCTCTCAAGTCTTTCTTCTATAAAGTCAACATTATTTTTCCTATTATTCCAAGTGAAAGTGTATCCTGAAAATCCTAGATCCATCAAGCCACAATTGCTAATGTCTTTAAAAGTAGTAGCTTATGTTTCGTTAAAGGGGAATCTACTTTTTTTTTCTTCTCTATGAAGGACTACATTACAGTCCCCTAGAATAATCCATGGCTTAACAACTGTCCTTACTAAATGTTGAATGATGTTCCAAGACTCAACTTTTTCTCTAGTATAGGGGTTACCATAAAAGCAAGTTAGGAGCCAATTTGGTCTATTATTGCAAGCATGAACATCCACATCTATATGATTATGGTTATGATCAATTATATCTAGTTTCATGCTATCTTTCCATATCAGACACAAGCCTCCAGCGGACCCCCTTGGTGAGACCAGCCAGTAATTACCAACATTAAGATTCCTTAAGATTTTATGCATTGCCACATTTTGTTGTTTAGTTTCTGACAGGGACAAAATATCAGGGTTATTTTTGTTCAAAATATCCATAAGGATTTCAATTTTTTCATGTTTTCCTAGCCCTTGAGAGTTCCAAGCAATGGCACTAATGAACTGCCAAAAATAGGAAACTATATATAGGGTATTCTAAAACTGAAAGCACAGGATTGACATTGAAGCATATAAAGCCAGTCCATAATAATATCAATTTTGACATGAAAAATTTATATGGTAATTCAATTTTGAAACAACAATTCTTAACATTATAGTGAGAATAAATAAATTTTATGATGCATAAACAAATTGTAAGCCCTGATTTTTAACCAGTTATGTTTAGAACTTATAAGTACCTCTTTCCCGCAAGATTGTCTTTCCATAAAATCAGAAAGATTTATAGCCCCTTATGTTGTTCCATGTGAATGTATATCCAATAAATCCTCATCCTCTTATGATTTCCTCTCTTCACTATCAGAGATGCAAGTATCCGGATTTAGCTTCTCAATATCTGTAGGATTCACCTTAGATTTGGCTAACTGTAAGGTTTGTGAATTTCCTTGTATCCTGGTTGTCTCAATAATTTCCTTCTTTATTAATTATAACACAGGGTACCTGAGTTCAAACGTGAATACATTAGCCTTGATAAAGTTGATAAATGCCAATTGACAAAGTTTAATGAAAGGCATAGCTCTGCTAGATAATTCACAGAAAATAGACCAGGAAAGAAGAATATTCAAGAATTGAAAATTCAGGAGAATAATATAAATTGAGACAAAATAAATATAAGGCAGCTCAGAGTGAGATCAATTAAGGAAATTCAAACGATTAGGGTATCAAAAGAAACATAAACAAAAGAGAAAACTAGATTGTTGAAGATTAATCGGAGTAACTTAATAATCCCGAAACTTTAAAAGATTGAAAACTAATTTGAGACTAGATAAGTTGAAATCTTTAAAACTGGTGTATTTGAATCTATGTGTCCTAGAGTCTCCGAGTCTTTGTAACTTTATTATGTTGTGATCGGTGTCTTCGGAACTTATAAAACAGCCGTACCTAGGTCTCTGAAGAGGCTTGGATCCGTATTAAAGGAACTTGAGTTAACAGATCTGAACTGGATTTTGAATTGCAGCCATGATTGACTAATATTAATGATTATCAGTGAACAACACCGTCGTAGTAAGGTGGTTACCGGCTAGGTCATGGAGGTTCGGTGGTGGTTCTTGGTTAGAAAGAGGCATTTTGGGAGGTAGAGGTCATTATTTTTTGGTCATTATTCAAAAAAAGTGGAAAGAGAGAGATTGTTGTTGGTATATTAGGAAAGAGGAAAGAGAGAGATTGTTGTTTGTCTTTGAATTTGAATGAATGAAAAATTAGACAAGCAACACAAGGCAAGCACAGGTCGAACCACAGAGACTTGGAGAGTGTAGAAGTTGATTCTAAATCCTGATTCAGAGAGTAACCAAAAGGGGTTTGATTTTGTCGATACGACGATATGATTTTCAAGTGACTGAAATAATAAAAGTAAAAGATGCAAATAACAAGATATGTAAACAATGATAATATGGATACTAGGGTATTCAAATCCACCAATAACCTATGATATGCATTCAACTTGTAATATTATTCTTGTCCTTATAGTAGATTCAAGTCTACCGTATAACTAAGGTGTTTCTCCAATGGATAATTTAATCACAACTAAAGTATTTCTCCAAAGCATTAATTGTCTAATTAAGCACAACTAATCTAAAGATCAATATTTGGTTAAGCATGAGTTGTAGCATAATCAACATAGAGATATTCTAACTACAATGGATACATGGCATACATTGTGAGAGCAAGATGTTGAAAAACTTGGATTAAATTATATCTTTAAACAATTCTAAACTTTCAAGAACAAGATACAAGATATGAATACATACCAATGAGATTAGGCTTCATCTAAACCCTAGTAAATGAAATTAGAACATGAAGAACATTACAACAAAATTGAAATTTGATAAACTAACATGAACAAGCTATTCTTGGATGGTTTTTCAACACAACAACCCTCTCTATTTATACACAAAATTCTCTCAAGCACTTGGATTCGAATTTTGGCAATCATCCACTCAACAAAACATGTTTTCTTAATTGATGGAATATATTTGGTTGATGGGAAACAAAGTGGGATGATTGATTGGAATGCAATGGGGTGAGGTGGATGTTTTGGAATCCAATGGGGTGAGGTGGATGTTTTGGAAGAATCCAATGGGGGTGAGGTGGAAATGGATTTGGGTCTTGGGTTTTGGATCATGGGTTTTGGATCATGGGTTGTTTAATCCCATGAATTTGTAAACAGGTTGCCACTGATGCGCGAGCGGGTTGCAACGCTTCCAACTTTCTTCTCTTTGTCTTCTCAATTCTTCCAAGCTTTATTTAGTACTTAAAAACACAAAATTAATTAATACAAATATTTATTCTTGAAGATGGTAAAAATGCAGAATTTGGGATAATATATGACTTTGAAGCGCGAAAGATGAGTTAAGTGCCAATGAAAAGGTGTATGAATATGCAATATTTGGCACTCATCAAATACCCCCAAACCTGAATTTTACTTGTCCTCAAGTGAAACAGAAATCCGTAAATCCTAACTATACCACTGTCGCTGGTCTCTCGAATGCATTTAGCGTATGCACTAAGCCTTTAAACCCCTAGGTGTCCCTAGTGGACGAGTTGTAGTCTCGTGAGGGCCTACCAAAGATGTACCCACAAAACCTTCTCCAATATCGAGCATCCATAGAAATGTCTTTGTCTTCGTCTTCAATCGTAGATGATGAACTTAGAATTTCGTAGAACCTTGATAATTTGTAACCATTTTTTTTTTAAGACCCGCTACACAACTGATCATCATATTTTTTAGTGACCGCTACATACATTTGATCATCGATATCAAACACAAGACCCGCATACATACACTGGTCATCTATAAAAAATTTGATTTTTGATTTATTTATTTTTTAATAAAAGACTACAAAATCAATATGCAAAAACACTACAAAAAATCTTACAAAAGACCCATGCTATACGGTCATAGAAGAAGAAAAAAATGCAAAAGACTACAAAGGATCCTACAAAAGACCACTACACACCAGTCATAAAAAATGCAAAAGACTACAAAGGAAAAAACATACAAAAGACCCGCTCACAACTGGTCATCCTAAAACAACAACAAATAAAATGCAAAGACTAAAAAAATTCACAAAAGACCTGCTACACAAATGTCATCAAAATTTTGATTTTTGATTTTTTTTTTAATAAAAGACTAATTTGATTTTTTTAATAAAAGACTAAAAACTCTATATGCAAACACACCCCAAACCTAAATCTAACATTGTCCTCAATGTTTCAAAAGATGATAAGAACACATATCAAGAGAACAAGGTAGAGAAGATTTAAAGGAAAGAGATTACCCGATGCGTGAAGGGTGGTGCTAACCATAATTGAATGAATGCTTTGAAAGCAAATAATATGAGCGCAAGACAAAAAGTTTGGTTAGCACACAAATATATCAACAAGATTCAAAATTTTACCTACTAGATTATACAATGATGACTCACCATGTACCAACAATCTAAAAAGTTGAGGATCAACCCAAAAGACGAGTGCGGAAACATCAACAAATCTTACACAATTATAACATGACAACAATGCAAGTGAGACTGCATATGTGAATGAGTTACCCCAAACCTAGATTTTTCAATAGATATATTTTTGGGTACAAAATCTAACAATTTCAGTGGTGCACCATGCACAAGATCTAGTTCAAAGTGGATTTTGTCGGATGGATGGAGAGACATGAGTGAACTCTAATTGTGGCTCATCAAAGGTATTATATTTAATCGCAAAATAGTCCAAGAGGACTTGAGAGGCATACGCTCCAATCCTAGATTAGGTACTTTAGAAAAGTAGGTTTAACAATAACTTTACAAACCAAATCTAGGTTGAGTAAAGATTACTAGCTTGTGACATGGGCAGGAGGTAGGCACATCATTATTAGGCACATCTATAACTCCTAAATCATTTGCCAGTAGTCGCAAGATGCTCACATTCATAGAACAATCCATCAAGACCCAAATAAGTATCATGCTCATCCAAAGTTTTATTCTCATGCATCGACAAATCAGGAGAAATATCACAATGTGACCTAGGTAGAGAATCAGACACATCAATTATATTTTCATGCATAAGATCATTAGTGTCGATATGAGATTCAAAATTACCTATGTCGACACACAGTACAACATCATGCTCATGCTCATAAAACAAATCAATAAGCCCTGTTCACAATCATCCCTAGAACTTCAAGCTCATGCATAGAATATCACAAGAAACTTCACATTGTGACTTAGTGCAGAATCACACATTAAAGTTATTTTCATGCATAGTCTTATTGGTCGTCTGTAAGATTCAACATTTTCTAAGTCACAAACAATTGTGTAGCATGCTCTCTTTCACGGATAATCGACATGCTCAAGATTAGTAACCACATCACATGTATATGGAACATTAGAAGAAACATCATTCATTAAGGTCGAGTAGAGAAGCCTAATGTCTCCGAACTCAAAGGTTCGACAATATTTTCAAGAAACATATTCTTCTAACATAACATCATCATCATCAAATGCATTTCTTATTTAAAATCGTAGTATTTCTAGTCCTTCATTTAAAATAGGTTCATATGCAATATCACTACATAAGTAAGACTAGGCATACTATTTTCACATTTTATTTCATTAGGACAAACAAATATTTCATCCTAAATTCCTCCTTCCTACATTTTGTAAATGAATCAAATTCATTTTTAATAATGCATTAAGTTGTTCAATGGAATGAGAGTCTTCAATAAGAGGAAATTCATAATCAATGCTATATGGTTTATCATGCAATACACTCTAGCATTATTTTGTTCGATGAGTCTCGATATTTTCTCCACATATTGAGAAGTACAAAATTGTTCAACTTCCCAATCGTGGTGGATGATATATGTGTGGTCATGTAGGGTCTATAAATACTGATCGCAACCTTCGAAAGGTTGATTATGGTCCCAATGACTATCACTTTGTAACTGTTGCATTTCATATTTTGGATTTTCATGATATTCTCTAGATTGCCTAAAATCATGCAAAATATAGCAATTTCAGCAGATGGCCTAAGCCTCCACATAAGGTACAAGCATAGATTTCAGATTGTCTAGAAGAATTATATGCTACGATTCATGCATTTGCATTTCAAAGTCTGAGCTTAGCTTCTAATCGGTCCAAAAGTGATGATTGTAGAGTTGAGCATCGTAAAGATGTTCATTTTCACCCGTGGTGGATGATACATGTGTGAGTAGTTACTAGGGTTCATGTATTGATGCTCGGATCTGAAAATGTCCATAATAATCCCTATAACTAGTGACATCATGGTCTGTTGGAGTTTCATAATGTGAAGCATGCCCGTAAGCAAGTCTCTCGATGGATTTGTTTCATCCCCACCTGCAGACTCAGAATCCTGACATGATCTCTAACTAGCACTAGGCTTGTTGCGAGATTGGGATGTACACATCGAAAACAGACCAATATTATTTTTTTCATTATTGTTTTTTTTTTTTTTTTTCAAGCTCGTTTCAATTACCTCGCATACATTAGAAAAACAAAATAAAAGAAGAAAATCATAAACGAAGGGAAGTTCTATGCAATCGCAAACAAGGCTGACTTACCACATAAAACCTACCGATTTCTAGCAAACAAAAAGCATGATGGTTCCACTTAGATTGTTTTCTAGACCAGCTTCTAATCCTTCGAAATGGAATTGTTATAATCTGAGCAAACTCCTCTCGAATCAATCCGAGTTTAAGTAAATTGAATAGAGGCGAGGAAGCTGCAGGAGCTTTGATACCCAAGGCCTCACCGCATTCCAAGTGCAGCGATCACGCATTCAATTTATGTAAACCGTCATGAACTTCAAGTATGCTTAAAGAGTAACCAATATTTTTCTAACGACTCTCCTACTAAGCTCGTTACCTTATAGGTCTCGTTTTATTTCAAATTTTAATGCTTAGGTTCACGTTAGGTATTGTTTTCTAAGGGCAAGAAGAGAACGGTGATGAAATCCAACCCTTATCTTGTATGGCCATCCTTGCCCTTTACTAGGAAAATAAAGCAGCCGTATTCAATTCCTCAACATATATGCAAACGAAGGAATACAAGAACTCGCTAACAAGGGATTCGCGAGTGTTTCGATAAACTTACCTCCGCTCCAGACTGGGATGAACCGTTGTTGTCGACTCCAGCCACGACTCCTATGTCATGAACGAACCGAGGCCGAGGTGATATTGTAATCACCGTCCTTCTCTCAAACAGTTGATATTTAATAATACCCTTCCGTAGGGTTTAAAAATAAAAATAAAAATAGAATGTCCAAGTCCAAAGTCCAAAATAAAGTGCAAAAGAAAAAGAAAATTACAAGAGTAGAGGAATCCTAATACAAACTAAAAATAAATAAAATAAACTTTTTTTTTTTTTTTATTAAAATAAAAACTTCTTCCGCTTCCTTCTTCGCCTTTACAACAGACTACTCAGCAATCTGTTGAGCTCAAAAGAGGTAGTTAGGTTTCAAGTTTTAAAGCAAAAGAAAAATAAAAAAATTAAAATAAAAGTTAACAATTGAAGAATAGAATATCGTGCTAAAATGAATAAAGAACATGAACTAGAATGAACAGTATGAAGAACACGAAGAATGATGCTTTAAGCAAAGAATCAAGAATGCTACAGTAGAATAATCCATGCTTAATAAATGAACACAAGAATAATCGCATTAAGCTCGACGCTGCAGAACGACATGAGAATTTATGAGTTCTGATACGCTTATGTAACAGTGATTTGTACAAGCTATCAATGAAAATGCACAGCCTAGTGAGACAATTCATGAATAAATGATGAGATATAACTTGAACTACACTTCTACCAAATCATAGAACGCTGCTAAAAACTTGGTAGGCTTGAAAGATACCTACTATTGTGTATATCATAGTGCACAGTGTCGACAAGCAACACAGGCAAGCACAGGTCGAACCACAGAGACTTGGAGAGTGTAGAAGTTGATTCTAAATCCTGATTCAGAGAGTAACCAAAAGGGGTTTGATTTTGTCGATACGACGATATGATTTTCAAGTGACTGAAATAATAAAAGTAAAAGATGCAAATAACAAGATATGTAAACAATGATAATATGGATACTAGGGTATTCAAATCCACCAATAACCTATGATATGCATTCAACTTGTAATATTATTCTTGTCCTTATAGTAGATTCAAGTCTACCGTATAACTAAGGTGTTTCTCCAATGGATAATTTAATCACAACTAAAGTATTTCTCCAAAGCATTAATTGTCTAATTAAGCACAACTAATCTAAAGATCAATATTTGGTTAAGCATGAGTTGTAGCATAATCAACATAGAGATATTCTAACTACAATGGATACATGGCATACATTGTGAGAGCAAGATGTTGACAAACTTGGATTAAATTATATCTTTAAACAATTCTAAACTTTCAAGAACAAGATACAAGATATGAATACATACCAATGAGATTAGGCTTCATCTAAACCCTAGTAAATGAAATTAGAACATGAAGAACATTACAACAAAATTGAAATTTGATAAACTAACATGAACAAGCTATTCTTGGATGGTTTTCAACACAACAACCCTCTCTATTTATACACAAAATTCTCTCACGCACTTGGATCCGAATTTTGGCACTCATCCACTCAACAAAACATGTTTTCTTAATTGATGGAATATATTTGGTTGTGGGAAACAAATTGGGAGTGATTGAGTGAGAGAATGGGGGTGAGGTGGATGTTTTGGAAAGAATCCAATGGGGTGAGGTGGATGTTTTGGAAAGAATCCAATGGGGGTGAGGTGGAAATGGATTTGGGTCTTGGGTTTTGGATCATGGGTTTTGGATCATGGTTTAATCCCATGAATTTGTAAACAAGTTGCCACTGATGCGCGAGCGGGTTGCAACGCTTCCAACTTTCTTCTCTTTGTCTTCTCAATTCTTCCAAGCTTTATTTAGTACTTAAAAACACAAAATTAATTAATACAAATATTTATTCTTGAAAATGGTAAAAATGCAGAATTTGGGATAAT
>JAJJWX010001211.1:0-137713 GCA_023529315.1 Papaver bracteatum
TAGGAGAGGAAATATATGTGACTTTAAGAGTGCAGACCATCAATATCAACTGCTACAAGTGGGGCTCGGACGAAGGGTGAGCCCTTTATTTGTTGATATTCATGGGAGTGTACCCAACACTCGAAGGATATCCGAGTGATCATTGAAAAGCAGCATGTGCTAGAGGAAATCTAGTGAAAAAATACCAGAGCTCACGTACACAAGTCACATCGACTAATACGGTGGAACAAGCCAGCGGATGTAGGGATACCCGAACAACCGAACGGGTTCACGATGATAAGAAAAGGCGACAAGGATGATCGCCCTAAGGATAATCCAAAATTCAAAAGATCGGTGTACATGAAGTTGAATACCAGCTACAGCTCGTATCTTAAGAGAGATCAAGGACCGGGAGAATATGGAATGGCCATGGTCCAAGGGTAAATAACCACCGCGTACGGAAAAGTCTAGAGATTATTGCGAATATTATTGCTTTAACGGTCATCAAACAGAGAAGTGCAAGAATATTAAAATAATGATTCAAAAGCTAATCGATGCGGGAAACCTCAAGCGTTACGTCCAAAAGGCTGAGTTTGAAAAAGAAAGAGTTAAGCGAAGCAAGCAGGTCCAACTTCCCAAAGGAAACCAAACACTCAATACTATCTCATGTTCCGAAGCTACTGGACCATCGTTGACAGCTCAGATAGGGAAAAGGTTAAGGAAGCAATTCGAGGATTACTGTGAACTATACAAGATTGCATGACGATAGTAGTGGATGATAACGAGCAATGCATGGATGCATCTATAACCTTACGACACCGCAGATGTTGTGGAATACATGGAAGATCACAACAAACCTCTAGTTCTCACGCTGCAGTAGCGGTGCAACATCAAGAAAATCCTCATTGACGGGGGAAGTTCAGCGTCAACGTCTTATTCTATGACACATTTAAATGAATGGAGCTTAGGAGGAACAACTTTATGTCTTCCTATTACACCATATACGGATTCAACTGAACACCCACAAAGCCCTTAGGTGATATTGTCCTACAAGTGAACGCGGGACCCATGACGGTGGACGTACGATTCAAGCGTAGTGGATGCTCCATCGCCATACAACATAATTATTGGCCGGAGATGGGTGCACAAGCTCAAAAGGGTATCAACTACATATCATCAATACCTAAGATTCCCTACACCTGAAGGGGTAATGGAAATAAAAGGGGACCAGGTCACTGCCCGAGTTTTTGAGGATGTTGAAAAAATGTTTGCATTTGTCTGAAGACCTAGCGATGAATCTTCCCAACGCTGCTAAGGACCCATTTAGCCTTTGGACTTCCTTCATATTCTTTGGGGATGGCATCTCTACGATGGCTTGGATTTTGGATGGATCGACCTCAATGCATCTCTTTAATCTAGCATTACATGCTACTTTCAGTGGGTCCCACGATCCACACGCTCGAGACATCAATCATGTCACAAATTGGGGGATACATACTGGGGTATTGGTCTGGAGGTTTACAGCGTGCAGCGCACAACGCGCCATCACAAGAACGTGTCAGGAAGTCATGGACGGTTAGTGATGATGGGAGAAGTGAGCAAGACTGGTCGTGTGACACTAACACATTACTCAACTACTCCATCACTCTACTTTCTTCACTTCCCACGAGATACGAGGGTTAGGCTAAAAGACTTGTATACATAGGTTTTCCATCCTATTTTTCAAAGAGGACAATACAACAGAAACAAGTGTTGATACAATCGTATTCAAACACCGGAACTGATAGCTTACATCATGCAAGCTAGTTCAGCTTTCTGATACAAGTCATACATAGCCAACACCTTCACATTCTCAACACCTTATTTGTTTCCCTCCCTAAGATCAACCCCATCTCCTTCACTTTGTGACCGAAACAAGTCTGGAATGGCCATTTCTTGGTTTAGGCCGGATTTGCACAGATTGATTTCTCGAACCTATAAGCACTCACCGCGCAGTGCATTTGTTTAAGGTTTAGATTCATTCCTCATCCTCATACCCCAAATTACCAAAACCGGCAGGAATAGTTTTCACCCATAAATAATTGGCACCACATGGGAGGTTGATCTCTTAGTTGTAAAATAAAATAAAATTGAATTCTCAATTTTGGTTTTCATCTCGCGATGTATCCTCACCCGGAAACCACAGGTGGTTCAGATATTGTGAAGATATAACTATAATGCTGGAGGATGTCTTGAAAATCAAGTCGAGTATCGATAGAAGACAGAGCTAAACATTCCACCTTTTGAATGATATATCACACAATTACAAGAAGGGTCGACAGACATCTACTCGAGCAGTACGAGAAATGCTGGATCCTTAGCCAAGGGTCACACCTTACCTCGTGGAGAAGCAAAAGATCGCAGTAATCGCATGAGACTCGTGAAAGATAAACAACATGGTCCATCCGAAAATGAAGACTCGAGGAAACTCCACAGAGGAAAGGACTTGTCTGGAGTACCACAACTCACGGATAAAGAATGGGAGCCTACACTTACGGAGCCTCGCTTGAAGATTTATATCTCAAGACTCTTGTGGAAGCCCTGAAGACTGTCCAATCCGCATCGACCTTTGAACCAAGTGAATAAATTCTTGAGGAAGGAGAGATCAATCAATAAACACGTGAATACAGAGGATATGAGCGTTCAATTCGATCACTCAAGAGGATATGATGATACCTTCGCACTTCTTTACCTAAAAAGCGCTCCGTGGATATGATAGCGCTCGCAAATCTTCCAACTTCATCTCGGAAATGTGCTCCACATCAAATCCATGCAGAGACATCACAACACCCATTAGCACATGAAAAGACAGACTCAAAGTATTTACACTTTTCCTTCCCAATAAAAAATATTTTGGAGTTGCCTGAGGTGCGTGCGAAACCGAGAGGTGGATCTACCTACTGTATGGCATCCACCCACCGATCAAGAATTAATGGACCTGAGGTATTGTCATTTCCACCGGTTCCTTCACCACCACACCAGTGAATCCAACTCTTGAAGTGCATTGTTCAGAAAAGCTTGATTCAGAGGATAGCTTTCCTTCTCGAGAAATTAATGCGACGACTTCTTGAAGGGCTACTTCGGTTTGATACAAGTGAGGTCTCAAAAGAAAGTAAGTTATATCCAACAATCTTCCAAGAAAGATATTTTTAGAATTAATTGGGACTTAGCATCCCGCTGTGGAAAAAGAGGCTCAATAATCAAACGATATGTTTGTTTCCTTTCATACTTCCCTTTACGCGACATTTGTAATTTCATATGATATATGCAATCACTCATGATCAAGATGCAAATTCCATTTAAAATAATCCCTTCGGAAAAGTTGATTCACAAAACTATCTCAAAATAAACCAATTCAATTATCTATTAATTCAAAACTGGAAGTCAAATTATGAAAGGAAATCCTCACTATCACTCAAAAAAAAAAAAAAAAAGGAGAAGAGCATCTAAAAGAAATACAAATAAGTTGCGTGAATCCTTTAAGGAAAGTCCTTCAACATCAACTCGTCTTTCCGTGCAAGAGCGCTTTCATTTTCTCAAAACGGCTTGTTCCAACTTCAACTCATTAGACAGCCTTTCAATCTTCTATTCCTAGCGAGTAACACAGTCTCAGAAGGGACTTCATCTTGTAGTTTCAAGCTCTTGAATCTTAGAGAACCCTTTGAATAACCAAGGATCATTAAGTCATACTTCACAAACACATCTCGATGGCACTTCCAGTCTTCAATCATCTCCTCAGAAACTATTCGACCAGTCGTGATGCTCATCCCTGTGTTCGATTATGAGATGGGAGCAATGGGTATGGAATATAGTGTTATGTTATGTGCCATTCTCTTCATATGGAAGTTACCTACAACATATCAAAATTTCATGACAATCGGATGAAAGAGCAAGAATGGGTGGCCAAAACATCAGAAGACACGCAACCTGAAAAAATTCTGAAAACCTCCTGGAAGTTTACTATTTCGCGGTTTTTATCCCCTAAACACGCTCAAAATACGAAAAGATTCTTTGTTAAAGCTTGGAAATTTTCTGGGCTTGAAGTTACTTATGCGGAACGTCGAAATCCGAGTTTGTATGAAGATTCTACAGCAATTTCAGTAAACGCACGCGCAAGAGTACCTCAAAATCACGCAGGCGGGCACTAAAGTTTGCATGCGCGTCCCTAAAGCTAAGCCAACATGTCAACATATTTTTCTATAGTTGGTTATCATGTCTACAAGTTCAAGACAACGGTCTACCAAGCTACAACCTGGGTTTTGACATGCAAGGATAAAGGGAACAAACGACATGTTTATGATTTCTTTTACTACGCAACCCTAACAAAGCGGTAAAGGAATTAATTATGGTATGTTTTGCTGCACCTACAATCCTCTCAAAATGCAAAAGAAACTCTAACTAAATAATTAGGGTTTGCAAAAAAATAAAAAAAATTGCACGTACCCGATTAACTGCGCTAAGCAACAAATCCGCAGCGACTCCAAGCAACGAACGATGGCGGCAGCACGAGCAGAGAGCTGAACGTTCACACAAAAAAAAAAATCGTGAAGGGAAAACAAAAAGGGTTCTCCCTTTTATAGGCAAAATTTGAAGAATTCTAATTAGAGAAGGATTCCCTTTTGCTCCCAAAAAACCAAGAAGGGAAACCAGCCCACCAAAGGTTTCATGCCTGCAACGATGCGTTCACATGGACAATCACTAGCGGCTGCCTTCCAAGGTTAGTTACCTTTATTTCTTTTACGTATATTTGTCACCATCTCATGCCTACCCTACAATAGTGTAACCATTGCATGCTAGGCAGGGGACTTAATGTTGATGGTGGATTTCTATTTAAAGGGTAAAATTGTAAAAAGCCAATTTTTGTAAGCTGACGTCCTGCAAAGGATAAAGCCTTCAGGCGATGAATACTTCTCGCCATATTAATTCATTGGAGCATGTGCAACCATCCCTGAGAATTAAACATACCTACCCAGAACGGAGCATGTGGCAACCATCCCGACGGAGCATGTGGCAACCATCCCGGTTTTCTGTAGGTATACAACATTACTATTAATGCTTTAATTAAAGCCTTGTGTTCGACGTGCAAACACCCATAGGCTACCTGACGGTAGGTTATACTAGCCCCGTTGAACGCATGCAAGACTACCCATGTTAGTCTCACTTGCTGAAAACAAACCCAAAATATATCTCACCCGTCCAACTTCGCAAGCATAGATGGAGGGTGTAGATATAGATTCAGGGGTCCTGAGCATGCTACCATGATCACCTCGGACCCACCTTCACACATGACCGAACGGTCAAGACCAACTACGGTTGGTCCTTCCAAAACGTGCGCTCAAAGTGAGCATGACGCACGGCTAGGGTTCCTTTTAATCGTGAGCGTCCAACTTCGCAGGCATAGTTGGACGGCTTAGATTATACCCTAAAACAAGTAGTGAAGTGATGGTACACCATTGGCGGGCCCACTTTCTACCTACATGACCGACTCCCTCATAGGCAAGCCGTGGTGCAAGAAACGATTGCCCAAACAAGGCTAGATTAACGCCTTATGCAGGTTGAGAAGATCCAAAACGATCACGACCATCCGACTTCGCCGGCATAGTTGGATGGCTTAGATTGCGCCCAGGGTCATAGAGCAAGCATGTACATGCTCACCGTCGACCCAAGATGTTGCATACATGGTCGGTCTCCCCAAAGGAGGCGCACGCAACCCAAAACCGATCGCTCAAAGTGGCCGGTCTAAAGCCCTAATTAGGGTTTGCGGCGCAGAAACATCTCGAGCGTCCATCTTCGCAGGCTTGGACGGAAGGCCAAGATGGAGACTTAGAAGGAACCGAGCATGCTAGCATGACCACCGTGGGCCCGGCTTCACGCCTAGCTGATCGGCCAAGACCGGCGGTGATCAAGCTCCTCGGTACGCCCGCCCAAAGGTGACATGTCACGGCCCCTCCATAAATTCTAATCTCGACCACTCGTCTTTGCCGCCTGAGTCGAGTGGCTTAGATTAAATCTTTGCGAGTCAAGCGGCATGGGCGTGAACACCATTGTACTACCTCCATGCGGGCTGATCGGTTCCTCCATTGGAACTCTCTAAGCATGCAAACGTTTGGGCCGAAAGAGGCAGCATGCGCGCTCCCATCCAACGGTCGCAAGCAAGGCTACGAGTCATCTCGTCCGTCCAGCTTTGCAAGCTTGGACGAATGGCTTAGGGTGCGAATCAACCAGCAAACAAGGTATCACTATGACCACCATCCGTCACTCTTCTTCACAAGGTAACCGACCAAGGCATGGCATGTCTATACAGCCTCCAAACGGTTACTCGAAGATGGATGCATGCGATGTTATACCAAGTTCATGGTTCACCTCGCACTATTTTCTGTGGGTCCCACGATCCACACACTCGAGACATTAATCACGTCACAACTGGGGATACAAACTAGGGTATTGGTCTGGCGGTTTACAGCGTGCAGTGTGCAACGCGCCATCACAAGAACGTGTTAGGAAGACATGGGCGGTTAAGTCAAGATGAGAGAAGTGGGCAGTTCTGATCGTGTGACACTCACACACAACTCCACTCTTCCCTCACTCCACTTCCTCCACTTCCCACGAGAGACGTGAAGAAGGCTTAATGACTTGTATAAATAGGTTCTCCTCCCTATTTCCAAAGACAGAAGTTCGAACAACACAGAAAACCAAGTGTTAATCGTATTCAACACCCAGAGCCTTCCTGCAACATTTTCTAGCCTGCTCGACCTTCTGTTAACAAGTCATCAAATAGCCTTCACCTTCATACTCTCAACACCTTCTTCGCTTCCCTCCCTAAGATCAACCTCACATCCTTCACTTGTGACCGAAACAAATCTGGAACGGCCGTGTCTTCGGTTTAGGCCAGAATTGTATAGATTATCTCTCAAATCAAAGTGCTCATCGTGCAGCACATTTGTTGAAGGTTTAAACTCACTTCTCATCCACACACACCCAAAATTACCTAAACCGGCAGAAGTAGTTTTCTCCCACAAACACTGTGATATTTCAATTATATAACAAAATATAATGCTGAATAGAAATAACATAAACACCAAGTTTTGTTAACGAGGAAATCGCAAATGCGAAAAAACCCGGGATGTAGTCCGATTGAACACACAATCGTATTAAGCCGCTACAGATACTAACCTACTACAAACTAACTTCGGTCTGGACTGTAGTTGAAACCCAATCAATGTCACACTGATCCAAGGTACAGTTGCGCTCCTTACATCTCTGATCCAAGTAGGATACTACACATTTAATTCCCTTAGCTGATCTCACCCACAACTAAGAGTTTTTACGACCCAAAGTCGAAGACTTTAATAAACAAATCTATATCACACGAAAAGTCTATGGTAATAGATAAATATGTCTCCACGAAATACCTACGAGTTTTGTTCCATCTTTTGATAAATCAAGGTGAACGGGAACCAATTGATAACCCAGACTTATATTCTCGAAGAAAAACCTAGTATTATCAATCACCTCACAATAATCTTAATCGACGCATGCAAAAAAGATATTGTGGAATCACAAACAATGAGACGAAGATGTTTGTGATTACTTTTATATCTTGCCTATCGGAGATATCAATCTCAACCAAATATTATGATTGTACTCAATATGATAGAAACAGAAGATCATATCACACAACTACAAGAAAGTAGTATCGATCTGGATTCACAATCCCAATGAAGTCTTTAAGTCGTTAACAAACAAGGTCTCGGTAGAAACCTAAGGTTAAAGGAGAATCGACTCTAGATCATACAACTAGTATCACATAGGAGGTGTGGGGATTAGGTTTCCCAGTTGCTAGAGTTCTCCCTTATATATTCTTTCAAATCAAGGTTATGCAATCAATGTTAGCTTAGTAACAAAGCATTCAATATTCACCGTTAGATGAAAACCTTATTAGATTCAAGCTAATATCTTTCAACCGTAAGATCGAAAACTTAGCTTGTTATATACAAATGAAATGCACGTTTTAGGTTTGTGTAATCGTACCCAAACATGTACATTCGTTGGTTCAATAGTAGTTAACCAAATGGTTAGCCATATGATCACTTTCATATTAATCATATTCTTCTTCACCATAACTAGTTCAAATGACTCAAATGAACTAGTTAGAGAGTTTTCAATTGCTTAGATCTTATAGAAGTATACAAGACACGAAAAATCGATTCATGAACTTTATAACCACAGTTTGCAAACTTGCATTCCTTAGTTAATATAAGTATAAGTTCACGAATAATCGTTTTTAGAAAATAACCAACCTAAATATGATCTAGGTACGTGGACTTAAGTACCTGGAATAAGTTAGTAAAAGTTTACAAACTCCAGAGATTTTGTCGGGAAGAGAACCTCCAACGATACATGAGACCGGTTACGCGAACTCATTCTAGTTTTCTGAGTAACAAAGTACGCATACTTTGGTTCAAGGAATAAGGACTTATACATGTATGTGTTTCCACACAATGCTTATATCCCACAATGGTTATATAATCTAAACTCTCATTTCAATCATTGAAACATTCTTAGAGGATGTTA
Source organism: Papaver bracteatum (assembly GCA_023529315.1). Taxonomy (NCBI): domain Eukaryota; kingdom Viridiplantae; phylum Streptophyta; class Magnoliopsida; order Ranunculales; family Papaveraceae; genus Papaver; species Papaver bracteatum. Next base: position 8,593 of record JAJJWX010001211.1, read on the forward strand.
TATAGTTGTTATTCACAAACCATTTTTCGTCAAAGCCATTTTCAAGTGATTGAAACATAACATGACTTTCGTCACTAGGTAAAGATGAACTTGGCCAAAGTGAAAGCTTACCAACACATATTTCGAGAAATAGATAAGCGAGATAAACTCGGCTCGAAATAGCAAATGTGTATAATCAAAGTCTATATAGCAAAACGACTTTTGTCTCAAGATAGGAGATATAGTAGATAGACTTTTGAGTGATAGATAAGTTCAAGTCTCCACATACCTTTTAGTCGATGAAGATCCACCAGTTCCTTGAGTAGTCCTTCGTCTTGTATGATGATCTCCATGGAGTTCTTGAGCTCAACTACACTTTCTATCCTAGTCCGAGACTTACCTATAGTAGACTAGAAATCAAGACTTATAGTTTTGATCACTAACATTGACAAACATGCTTGAGATAGCAACGCATGCGAGTTCGACCGAGCAATGCTCTAACAATCTCCCCCTTTGTCAATTTTAGTGACAAAACTATCAATACATATGGAATACAAAAATAGATAAATAAACTTTTATAGCTCTTTCCACATGCCTAATCTTCAACATTACTCAAATCTTCATCACTTCCAATACTCCAATGATTCCAAAGGTTGTAAGTTTAACATCATCGTTGTTGAAAATACGTAGCTATAACAATGAGAAAACAGGAATTCTCAATCATTGTTATACAGTTTTTAGTATCCTCCGTTTCAAAATAATAGGAAGGTTTGTGTATAAATTACACACAAATCTACCTATTATTTTGAAACGGAAGATATTATTATACAACATCAAAGTTCAATTGTATCACAACTTCGACAACAATACTATGGTGATATGTATCACTCCCCTTAGTCAATACTCTATCTCACATGGAAACCACTCCCCCTTACATAATGATCCGAAAACCATATGTATTTGTAGTGTGAACTACACATTAATTCTCCCCCTTTTTATCAATAAAATTGGCAAAGATACGAAAACGTGATCCTAATGAAAATTTCCATAGAGACATTTCATGACCAAAATAAAGTACATATCAACTTTTTTAGATGCAATCATATATCCGAAGCTAAATGCTTTCATTAAGGAGTTTATAAAGATACAAGATAACTCCTATAATATTCCACAATCGCACTCCCACAAAGATTTGGCAATTAAGCACAAGTTCAATTAAGAACTCTCCCCATAATATGTCATTCCAGAAAGAACAACAAGAGCGACCTTAATTTCATAAGAAAAGAAGGATTTTTTGGACATAACAAATCACATACGAATATGAAATTGAATCCAAACATACTCAATTAGATTTACCACAAAAGAACCCATAATTAATCTAATCGGAATTGCTCAACATAATAGAACTTACTGGAGCCTCACAAGATATATACATAAAATATGGATCAGGGAAGATCAATACTATGGAATAACCAAGGATTCATTCTATTTTCCATCACCATTTGCACAATGACATACAATAGACATAATCCTCGTAAACAAAAGTTCATCCTATCTTCCATCAATATTTGCATAATGACATAATAGGCTTCAAACTTTTGTAATTTCAAAAGATCATTCATTATTTTATCAATACATGCATATTGACATACAAAATACTTAACTTTTGACAAGGTATGGGACAATCATAGTTCACGGACGTAAACACACATATCCCATAACAAATTGCAATATATAAAACCATAAAGATTAATACTGCAAAAATCATCTTCCAAACAATTTTTAGAATTTAAACAAATAAACCTAAAAACATGAAGATGAAAACGTTGGACATAACTATGTGTAATCACAATAATGGCTATTCCAAACTCTAGTTATTCTTCTAAACAAAACAAGAAAATAAAATTCTTATTCGACTATTTACTAGACAAAATAAAATCAACAAGCTAAAAAGCAAATACAGGCTCCTAAGACATCACAACCGAACACGGAATGAAATCACATAGACGCTTTGAATTCTCATGAGCCTTGAGGTCTTTGAGCTTGTGATTGACGACATCCATTACATCTTCAGTGAAGATATCCTCATTGACAAGATATTAAATTGTGTCTTTATGAGACCAAGGTCCGATGCAACCTTTTTCAACTTTGTTCTCAACACATCAAGACTCTTCAAAGTATCATCGAGTTACAATTTTGCTTCCTCAAAATATTTAAGAAAACCATGAACCACTTTAGCATAAACAAAATCATCATTCTCAACATCCTAATGTGTATATGCATAGTAACATGAGGCATTCAAATGATCATATTCTACTAGGGTTCTTTTCTTGCCTCCCTTGGACTCAAAACCAATACCTTTGTCAAGAAACCCTTTTGCAAAGCCGCACGCTAGAGTTAGAAGAAGACATTCTTGACAAACAAACAAACAATCCCAGAGTATGCGTACCAGACTCAAGGGGTTGAACCCCAATCAATCTCACACTGATCCAAGGTAGAGTTGCGCTCCTTACATCTCAGATCCCAGCAGGATACTACACACTTGATTCACTTAGCTGATCTCACCCACAACTAAGAGTTGCTATGACCTAAAGTCGAAAACTTTAATAAATAAATATGTATCACATAGAAAAGTCTACGGTAATAGATAAATATGTCTCCCATAGAAATACTTACGAGTTTTTATTTCGTCTTTTGATAAATCAAGGTGAACATGAACCAATTGATAACCCAGACTTATATTCCCGAAGAACAGCCTAGTATTATCAATCACCTCACAATAATCTTAATCGATGCAGCGAAATAAGATATTGTGGTATCACAAATAATGAGATGAAGATGTTTGTGATTACTTTTATATCTTGCCTATCGGAAATATCAATCTCAAGCCAATTATTATGATTGTACTCAATACGATAGAAACAACTAGATCAGATCACACAACTACAAGAAAGTAGTATCTGTCTGGCTTCACAATCCCAATGAAGTCTTCTAGTCGTTAACCTACATGGTCTCGGTAAAAACCTAAGGTTAAAGGAGAATCGACTTTAGATAATACAACTAGTATCACAAAGGAGGTGTGGGGACTAGGTTTACCAATTGTTATAGTTCTCCCTTATATAGTCTTTCAAATCAGGGTTTGCAATAAATGTTAGCTTAGTAACAAAGCATTAAATATTCATCGTTAGATGAAAACCTGATTAGATTCAAGCTAATATCTTTCAACTGTTAGATCGAAAACTTAGCTTGTTACACACAAATAAAATGCACGTTTTAGTTTTATGTAACCATACCCAAACATGTACATTCGTTGGTTCAACAATACGTAGTTAACCAAATGGTTAGCCATATGATCACTTTCATATTAACCATATTCTTCTTTACCATAACAAGTTCAAGTGACTCAAATGAACTAGTTAGAGAGTTGTTCAATTTCTTATATCTTATAGAAGCATACAAGACACATCGAAGTAAAAATGATTTGATTTACTCGAATCGATTCATGAATTTATAGCCACGGTTTGCAAACTTGCATTCCTTAGTTAATATAAGTATAAGTTCACGAATAGTCATTTTTAGAAAATAACCAACCTAAGTACGCAGAATTAAGTACCCTGAATAAGTTTGTAAAAGTTTACAGACTCCAGCATATTTTCTCGGGAAGAGAACCTCCGACAGTACGCGGACTGGGTTCATGGACTCTGTTCCGATTTTCCTGAGCAGCAAAGTACGCATACTTTGGTTCAAGGAATAAGGACTTATACATGTATGTTTTTCCACACAATGCTTATATCCAACAGTGGTTATATAATCTAAACTCTCATTTCAATCATTGAAACATTCTTAAAGGATGTTATATAGTTGTTATTCACAAACCATTTTGCGTCAAAGCCATTTTCAAGTAATTAAAACATAACATGACTTTCGTCACTAGGTAAAGATGAACTTGGCTAAAGCGAAAGATTACCAACATATATTTCGATAAATAGATAAGCGAGTAAAACTCGGCTCGAAATAGCAAATATGTATAATCAAAGTCTATATAGCAAAACGACTTTTGTCTCAAGATAGGATATAGAGTAGATAGAATTTTGAGTGATAGATAAGTTCAAGTCTCCATATACCTTTTAGTCAATGAAGTTCCACCAGTTTCTTGAGTAGTCCTTCGTCTTGTATGATGATCCCCATGGAGTTCTTGAGCTCAACTACACTTTCTATCCTAGTCCGAGACTTGGCTATAGTAGACTAGAAATCAAGACTTATAGTTTTGATCACTAACATTGACAAAAATTCTTGAGATAACAACGTATGAGAGTTCGACCGAGCAGTGCTCTAACACCCACCCTAAGAGATGTAACTTTATATCATTAGGATCCAGAGTTTCACCCCCAACAGAATTTACACAGGTGGGAGTCAATTTTCTTACAAATATACTTGGGGATAAGAAAATCCTGAAAAGGAGAGAGTACCCAAATATACCTCAAGCTAAAACTTTTCCTTCCTATAAGTCCTTTCTCCGAAAGTGATTGTCTATGGACTGAGTCGAGACAATGCAACTAATCGGTTCACACTTCGTGTGATCGTCTATGGATACGAGATCGAGACAATACAATAACGAAGTATGTTTACTTGATACAAAGGTTCAGACTTAATTAAACTCAATTGGATTCACGTATCAAGTAAATAGGAATTAACGTTTGTGCAATTTACTTTAATTATAATAAAACAATTATAATGCGGAAATATAAAGTAAATAACACAGCAAGATTTTGGTAACGAGGAAATCGCAAATGCAGAAAAACCACGGGACCTAGTCCAGAATTGAATACTCTCAAGATTAATCTGATATACAAAATAAACCGACTTCGTATAGTTGATACCAAGCAACTAAACCTGTATTCCCACGCGTCCAACCTGTAAACAAGTTACATACTTGGACCAATTCCTTTGGTTCGTATTCCAAACAGTAAAGGAATAACAAATCTGTTTGGTATCAATTCTCTTCAACCAAGTGATATGAGTTGCGCAAAGGCTCTTCTATTTATCTTAACATAAACTATTTCGCCAGGTTCCAAGATCTATCTTATGTTCAATCACCAAAAGATAATCGTTAAGATTAAGCCAACAATACTCTTAATCCAAAGAATTGTGTTGATGCCGATCTTCTCAATTAATCAATCCAATCTACCACAAGGATAAACCGATTATTAATTGGATCCTCTTTTACCAAAACAAGTATTGTGCACACTAAAGATTATAAAAACTAAGTCTGAAATCTTCTATCTCTTCTTTGTCTTCAAATCTTCTTAGATATTCAATAAACACCTGCACACAACTACTTGAATCTCTTGTGATCAATCACACACAGAACGGAGTATGTTAACAATGGATTATCACAAGATCGTCTTTAGATCTAACAACAGTCTAAAGATCCCTGTCGAAACCTTGAACTAGTTTGAGTGAATCTTATATCAGAAGAGAAGATTCTCAAGCATAAACAAACTAGGTTCCATCAAATTTCAACCACCGTTAGTCAATCAAATTAATATGAAAACTAAAGATAAACCGCAATTATCTAGTTTCCCACCAACGGTACACACTAGAGCTTCTCAATCCCAAAGAAGACTTTAAACTGATTGGCCGTAAGAGATTTCACCAAATTAGATTACTCTACTCTCCGATAGGCGGCTTCACCAGTAATAGTACAACTGAGGAAGTTTATTATCATGAAGGATTAGTTTGCTAGAAATGCAAACTCAAAGTATTTATAGACAAGCAAGTTTGGACACCAAGGAATTTCCAAAACCGAAAATATTCTCAAAATATTTTTCCATATTAACCCAAATTCGGTTTTCATAATTCATGTGAATGCACTGTCCAAATTTATGATCGAAATCTCCTTGGAAAATCTTTAACTAGAAAATTAACATTACTAATTCTTATTTTCCATATATAATTAAAAACATTAATTAAAAGATTCTTAACTTATTTAAATTCGATCTTGGGATTTACTTCATTCTTAGATGTTAAGGAATATTTTGAACAATAACATATACACATTAATGCGCATGTTCAAAGTGTGTCGACATCTTTCTCTTGCAAGTCCTTTTTTATACTTGCTCACTTGAAACTGATTTACCACACTTCCAAACAAGTTTAGAATTGGTTCATCTGACTTTCAAGAACTATGTGATTAATCAAGTACCACTCAATCACAAACCATGGGTGTAATGGTTCTACCAAAACAAGTTTAGGTTCTACCTCCATGTGAGTATTGTGCATAATCACACTAGATTACCAAAGATACAACTGACTAGGTATTAAGATCGGTTCCCCACATATATTTGGTATCTAACTTGTATGCACTGCACATGTCTATAGGATCGGTTTCCCCTTGCCTAAAAACATGTTGCACATACTCATAGGATCGGTTCCCCTTTCTTCTATAAACCTTGCTGCACCTCATACAAGGATAGGTTCACGTTGTGATGTACTTCACCTCTTACTAGGATCGGTTCCCTTCTCCAAAATTTGTCCAGACACACACAAACCCGATTATACCCCAGGTGATTACTTAAGATCGGTTTCACTAATAAAAGTCATACCAATACATAAGTCAGGCCTCATGTGAATAATTTTACTAAGAACACAAACAAGTCATGAGAGGTTATACTAATCACACATATTGGTCATTCATAAGATATGCAATGATGAACAGCCCCAATAACGTCTGGCGATTTCCTTTTCGGTTCACAACACATATCATGAACTTACTTCCTTAGAACACATGTAAACATTGTTCCCTAGGATGAAATCCTCACCTCATACCCATACATAATCACAATAGCATTCATACGATTATGTTAATGTGTTATATACAAAGTTTAATGGTTAAGCAAGAAACTTCATATTGTATTCCTTGATACTATGTCTATTTAGAGTGTTCATGCTTCGAAGTTTTGTGTTTTCAATATGCACGACTTGAAAGATACGTTAGGGAATGAAACAGTTCAAGGCAAATATCACTAACCTCAAGTGGAAGGATGATGTTGTGGTTGTAGCTCCGTACTTCTTCACTTATTCAAGTCTTCACAATACTTATAATGTCTCATCCTAATACTTTCAAGATAAACTATACGAAGTTGACTCTAGTACATTTAAATCAAGCGACTCTTAAATGAGTTTTGGATCACTAAAATATGACAACCAAACTTGACATACCAACGCTTGGTGGGTTCAACCGAGCTATGCTCTAACAATCTCTCCCTTTGTTAATTTTAGTGACAAAACTCTTACAATCATATGGATAAACAAATTACAACAATTCATTACACATACGCTTGATTCCCGAATTCAACAACACATAACCTGCATTAATTAAGTCCTTAAAATTCCGTTGTTGACATTATAATAACAAAGCTCATACTCCCCCTAAAGGTGAGATAGGTTCATTTTCAATCCGCACGTCTTTGTTATCCCAATCATATGGTATGTTACTCCCCTTTAGTCCGTGATTTTCCTCATTCGTTAGATAAACGTTCAAGCACCATTGTCCTCTTCCCTAGTGACACCAATCAATATAAAATTGATACCAGCATTACCTGTTTACTTCATATATTTCTCTCCCTTTTTTTTCACAAAAATGATAAAGAAACGAAAAAATAAAGGACAACACGAAAAGGATCTTACAAATCTCAAAATAGACTTGCAACCTATTGAGTCAAGCACAAGGGTTCTACATACCATTTTTGATAACCAATATCAAAACCGAAACTACAAAGTAATTACATTTTGATATGTTATCATGGAAATAATTGCTCGAAGCAATTTTCCCAACTAGTTTAGCAAACTAAAAATCAACTAAGCAACTTAGTCCCTTTGCTAAACCGATTGTATGAATACAACCGCTTCATTCGATAAGACCAAAACAAAGATAAACTACATTTTTCTCATCAGGTTCTAATTATCCATATAATTTAGACCTTTAGATTTAAAACAAGCCAAATACTAGGTTAGTTAACTAGCATTTCCTTGTTTAGGCACTCGGCTAGACTTGAAAAACCGAAACCTCCACTTTGATAAGTGTAGGTACTGAATATCGCAAGATAATATTTCACGAGTATCAGGAGAAAAGAGTTATAAAATGATACGATGATAGAAGAAGCGCGGAGAAATATGAAGTTTTGCGAGGATGGAGTAATTGTGCGAGCATGAGTTGCGATACTTCGTAACTCATGAATAGCTGTATAAATTTTACTATAAATAGGAGTTCAAATGTAAAATTCGAGAGGTTCTTTTTAGTGAGTGTTAGAAAATATTTTAGGAAAGAGAATAGAGAAAGTTGTAACTATTCTAATTCCATTTAGATACTTCTTTGTGATCAATTGAGAACATTAATAAGAAAATTGTTATTCATCATTAAGAACTCCTTGAGTTTTAACTAATTCTATTGAGGGTGTAGTTGTAGGTTATTCTGCAACTACATAATTGGCGCTAGAAACAGGGACTTGAGAATTGTGGTAGCCTAAATTTGAGGGAATTGTGGAAAATTTGAAGATCAAATGAAGTCAGTAGATGGAGATGGAAAAAAAGAAGAATGTAATATGATCACAGAGACAATGATTGAGGAATTTCATAGTAATATGAAGGGAAAAATATACAAGCGAGATTGTAGAGGAAGAAAGATCATGGAGGAAGAAAAGATGACAACTTTAGAAGAATGGGAAAAGCAGAAAATCACATTTTCAGTAGCAGAAATTCCAAATGAAGACTTGAACCACACTTCACCATTGGTGATCACATTGCCAATCATGCTAGAAGATAAGAAAGCTGAAGAAAAATGGAAATTAAACCGAATTTTGGTTGATACAGGGAGTTCTGTTAATATTATATTCTATCATGCACTTAAGGGGATGGGAATTAGAGATGAGGAAATCATAAATTCAAAGTGTCTTATTCATGGATTAGGGAAATCTACAACAAAATCTAAAGGAGAAATCGTGCTGCGGGTATTACTAGGAGAAATCGAAATGCATGTAATCTTGTGTGTGATAGATATGGAATCTCCATATAACATGCTGATAGGAAGGCCATGGATTCATGCGATCAAAGATTTTGCTTCAACATTACATCAAAAAATCAAATTTCCTACACCAAATGGAATTCAAGAAATAAAAGGAGATCTTGATAGTGCAAAATTTTGTTATCAAATTGAAGTAACACAATGCGGAGGAAGAGCAAGAAAGAAACAACTTCGTAGGAAACTTGCGAAGGAAACAAGAAAAGAAGAAGAATTCCGAGTGTATACAATAAGAGCAAAGGAAGGGAGAGGTATACCAAATGAAATTCCAGAAAAAGAAGGGGAACCAACAAAAATAATTAAAGAACCAACACCTATGGGGGAGCAAAGTCCAAGCTATGTTGCAGCTGAACCAACCAAAGAAATAAATATTGGAAGTAAAAAAGAGCCTTTATTCTTACGAATTGGAACTAAGATGGATGAAGGAGAAGAAAAAAGGACTACTGATCTTTTGCGAGAATATAAAGATATCTTCGCAGGAAGTGTAGATGAGATACCAGGAATTGATCCATCAGTGGAATGTCATAGATTGAATATAGATAAAAATGTAAGACCATTCAAACAAAGAATAAGGAAGATATCACAAAATTATCATGTACAGATAGAAGAAGAATTACAAAAGATGTTGGATGCAGGGATTATAAGGGAAGCAAAATATCCAGAATGGATTGCGAATATGGTCATTGTTCCGAAAAAGAATAAAGGAATAAGAATTTGCATAGATTTCACTGATCTAAACAAGGCATGTCCCAAAGATAGTTTTCCATTACCAGATATACCACAAATGGTGGAATCACCGCAGTCATGATAGAGTCACTTCACTTGATGGATATAAAGGGTATAATCAAATATCACTGCAGAGAAGAAGATCAAGAACATACTGCCTTTTTTTGCTCCAAGGGGTTTGTATTGTTATGTGAAGATGCCATTTGGTTTGCGGAATGCGGGTGCTACATATCAACGTATGGTTGAAAAAGTGTTCGCGAAGTGGATACATAAAACTTTGGAGGTATATGTAGATGATATGTTGATAAAAAGCAAGGAAGCTAAAGACCATGTGCAAGATTTGAAGGAAATATTTGAGCAAATGAGAAAGTTCAACATCAAATTAAATCCAGAGAAATGTATAATTGGGGTTTCATCTGGAAAGTTCTTGGGATACATAGTATCGAAGGAGGGAATACAAGTTGATCCAGAAAAAGTCCAAGCAATTCGTGACATGCCAACACCTGCAATGGTAAAAGAAGTACAAAAACTAAATGGACTCTTGGCTTCACTTGGGAGATTTATTTCGCGAATGTCAGATAAGTGCAAGCATTTTTTCAACATACTTAAGAAGGGAGCAAAATTCAAATGGACTGATGAATGTGAAAAAGCTTTTCAAGGAATCAAAGAATACCTCGCAAATACATCTATACTACAGAAACCAGAGAAAAACGAAGAATTATTGGTATACCTCGCAACAACTCCATATGCTCTAAGTGCGATTCATTACGAGCAGACGCAGGAGTAGAAAGGCCCATTTACTACATTAGTAAAACCTTTAATGCAGCAGAAAAGAACTATTCTAAAATGGAGAAGTTAATCTTAGCCTTGGTTTACGCATCATTCAAGTTGCGAATATACTTTCAAGCACATGTAATAAAAGTGGTAACCAAAGTCCCAATTGAATCAGTCATGAAGAACACAAAAAGGTCAGGAAGAATAGAAAGGTGGAATGCACAAGTAAACCATTACAAGATAAAATATGAAGTGTTGTCATCGCAAAAATCACAAGTTGTCGCAGATTTTTTGGCAGAATTTCCTTTGGAAGAAGATGAAGCAATAGAGGAAATGATGGATGTTGAAGAAGAATTTGGAAATCCAAAAGACTTGTTAACAGAGCCTGATAGATGGGAAATTCTGGTGGATGGATCATCCAATAGTGAGGGAAATGGGATTGGAGTCGTGTTGATTTCACCAGAAGGAGAAAGAACAACATTCTCATTCAGACTAGAATTTGCATCCACGAACAACGAAACAGAGCGAAATACTGAAGTGTAGTGCATGCATTAAAGATCGCAATGGAAAAGAAGCTTGGAAGTATAAGGATAACAAGTGATTCACAATTAGTGATTTGTCAAATTAAAGGGGAATATACCACAAATGAATCTTTTTTGAAGAAATACAAGAAACTCGTTGAGGAATTATCTGTGAAGATACCAAAATTAAAATGGAGACATATATCAAGAAAATATAACCGTCTCGCAGATGCTTTTGCATTTATTCCAAGCATGATGACAAATCCAAATACAAGAAATATCCAAATACAAACAATTCAAAACCCATCGTTGGACAAAGAGAAAGAAATTGAAGAAGTCATTGCGATGGAAGTAGAAAGAGAGTATCAAACAACATCGCAGATTGGAGAAAAGAAATTCATGAATACCTCGCAACAGGAGAAACATCCAGGAACAGACTAGAAGCACATAAACTAAAGAGTCGTGCAACAAACTATGAGTTGCGAGAAGGAATTTTATACAGGAAATCTTTTAGTGGACCACCTCTCAGGTGCTTAACTCGCGAAGAAGGAGAAAAGATATTGAAGATGTTACATGGAGGAGAAGCTGGAAATCATAGTGGGGGAAGATCTCTAGCATATAGAGCAAAGATACAAGGATATTACTGGCCTTATATGCATACAGACGCAAAATTGTTAAATGCGAAGATGCAAGGAATGCCAACGACATGGTAAAAGAATTCATGCACCAGGGGCTACATTAACTTCTTCAACAAGTCATTGGCCTTTTGGTAAATGGGGGTTGGATATTGTTGGACCATTTATACCTGGATCTGGACAAAGGCGATACTTGATAGTTGCAACAGATTATTTCACGAAGCTCGCAGAAGTAAAAGCAATACAGCATATTCGTGATAAAGATGTTTTTACGTTTATATTTGAGAACCTCATTTGCAGGTACGGGGTTCAGCAACAACTAGTATCTGATAATGGGAAACAATTTGAGGGGCAGAATATAGAGATGTTACTTAGTGCTTTTAGAATAAAATGTGGGAAGTCAACCCCGTTATATCCACAAGCTAATGGACAAGCTGAAGCAACAAATAAAACAATCGCAGATACAATCAAAAAGAAATTAGAAGGACATCTCAAAGGGTGGTGCGAGCAAGTACCTAGCGCAGTTTGGGCATACAATACAACTAGAAGAGAAGCAACTGGAATGTCTCCTTATTGTCTAACATATGGAGTAGAAGCGGTATTACCCACATAGGTTGTAATTCCAACAACAAAGAAAGAAGCTTGGGAAAGAAATTTAAGTGCGGGAGTAATATTACGAGAATTGGATGATTTGGAAGAAAAAAGAGAAAAGATGTTGCACCATATGAGGATTTATCAAGAACGATTAGCTCGAGAATACAACAAGAGAGTCATTGAACGTGAATATAAACCAGGTGATTTGGTCATGCGAGAAACACCTCGATATCAAAAAGAAAATGGAGGGAAATTAGCACCAAAATGGGATGGACCATATGTTATTAAAGAAGTTGTAGGAAGCGGAGCTTATCGGCTGATGGATCCAGAAGGGAGAGACATGGGTTTGAGGCTCGGTAGACCTTGGAGCAGACTATATTTGAAAAGGTATTACCCATAAAACTCATGAAATTTTTACGAATATTGTTTGCTCGCAGAAATTGGGAAAAGTTACGAATTTTCAAAATTTATATTCAATTAAAATTTCATTAATTTGCGAATAAAAGACCGCAACTGTGATCAGCCTCAAAAAAGAAAGAGAGCCGCAGAAAATTTTATACAGGCAAACCTTTGTGGCGTACACCCTAGTTCGCGAAGCTATAATTCATAAGAGGCAAAGTCCTAAAGTACGTCATTTAAGGGGGTACCTATAACGTGGCTAAGGGTAACCGGAACACCACCAAGGGCCCTTAGTACATGGTAAAAATTTTGGGGTACAACCCAATAATGGGGTACCTATCCGGGTTAGACACCTTGGATTCTCACCTAATCTAACGACATTACGCAATATAAAATGCGGTGTAAGAAGATTTAGGTTGGGAGACTAAGGCATACTGTCTTTCCCAAGAAGTGCAGAAAACGATCAAGGCGCCGAGGTACACGGTTGAGTCAAGAGTGCCGGGTGAGGTTGAACCACATCTGCCATTTTTGACAAGTCTTGGCAAATGATGCACTTGGCCCAAAGATACCCCATAGGGTGCAACCTCGTAACTATAAGCCCTATAGGAAAAAAGGATAAGAGGTTGCGATCAAAAGATGGTTGTTGGCAGAACCGGATGGGAAGAGCTAACCTTGTATGGTCGATGTACGCTTCCTTGAAGGGGAAATCAGGGGGAAGATAAAGGGCAGCACCCTCCATTAGGGAGCTGATAAGTGCTATAAGACGCAAATGTCACGAGGCTTCTTGTTTGCGAAAACATAAAGGCTTGTCATATTTGTGCAACAAATGAAGTTCTGCGAGCCTTCTAAAAAAAAAAAAAAAAGGGGGAAAGGAAGAAAGAAAGAAAAGAATAAAGAACTCGCAGAACATAATAAAGTTAAGATGATATCAATGGGTCGCTACATGAAAGTGTAGAGACGTCCTGCGATTTCATCGCAAGACGGCAATGTCATGGGGCTTCATGTTCGCAAGAATATTTAGGCCTGTCATATTGTCGCAACAATTCCTGAAGAGGTTAAAATACTATACAATGAAGTTAAGATGAGATCAATGGGTTTTTGCATGAAAGTGTAAGAACGTCCTGCGATTTCATCGCACGACGATAATGTCACGAGGTTGTATGTTCGCAAGAATGTTCAGACTTGTCATATTATCGCAAATAATCAATACAAAAGAGGTGGCAAAATAAGACCTTTACTTAGGAAGGCATGATAAGACCATAGAAATTAATGAAGTTTATTATATCAATATCATTGAAGAAATTTTACAAGAATATACATCAAGATATTTTGAAGAGAAGATAGCTCTGGCAATATCATTGAAGAATTTTACGAGAGGTCCTAGGAAAAAAGGACAACATTATTGAAGAATTTTAATGAAGACTTAACAAAAGATGCGATTTTGATAACAATCAAATACAGATAAGTTTATATTCGTAAAAGTTTACGAGAATTACATACTTCTTATACTTTTCCATATATTGAATATTTCACAAAAAGATTGAATACTTCTTATAATTCTTCAAGAATATCTCGTATTTATTATACTTCTTCAACGGATATTTAATTTTGCGAAGGTTAAGTACTTATTATACTTCTTCATACAATAAGTAATAATTTTCTATACTTCTTCATATATTGGGCAATTCTTCATAAATTGAATGCTTCTTATACTTCTTAAGGGTATTTCATATTTTATATACTTCATACTTTCTATACTTCAAGGGGAGATTTATTATTTTCTTCGCAACATTCCGTAAAAAGCAAAAGGCTTATATTCCTTATACTTTGAAGGGAAGATTTCTTATTCATAATCACAATAAGAAGAAAATTCGTAAGATAAATTCAGAAGGATATTCTAATACTTCCAGTGATAGTTGATCATTTGAAGAGAAATAATAGGGGGAAAAGGATATACTAAGCTTTATCTGTGAGTTATATATTATTTCTCTTCACATGATCAAAAAGGGAAAATTTAGTCAAAGTAAGGTTAAATTATCTTCGCAAAATATCAAAAAGAAAGGATAGATCATCTTCGTAAAATATCAAATGTACTTCTCAAAAAATAGAATTGTTCGCAAAAAAGGAAACCAACGGTAATAAAGGGAAGGAATTCAGAAGAAAGAAAGAAAGAAAGGAGAGCCAATGATAAATTGAACAAGGAATATTATCATGCTTCATCAACACTCTGTGTTGGATCTTTAAGATCATAGGAATCATTAGCATCCTTCGACTTTTGCGAGATATTATCCTTGGAAGAATATGCAGCAGGGACATCTCCTTGAGGAATAGATTCTTCCTCATCATCAAGATCTTCATCATCACTCTCATGATCGAAATCACTATCAGGCTCACGAGCAACTTCATCGTCAGATATCTTCAGAGGAGTAATCTTTACAGGAAGCAAGCCTCTTGATAAGAGAATGTTATTCGCAAAAAACTTGAGCTTTCAGGTGACTTTCACGAAGTATAGCCTTTTGATGATTGGTATCTTCGATATCCTTGGAATAAGCAAGATAGTTGAATCTCCGAGTAGCACGATCACGAGAGTTGATTAAGCGGGTAGAAAGCAAGGCATTCTTCTTACGAAGCTCAGAACAGGAGGCTTCTAATCCAGCTTTTGCATTACGAAGGTGATTCTCAGATTCTGCAAATAAAACAAAGTTCAAAGAATAAAATTTGCGAATATAATGAAATTTAAAGACGTACCAGAGGCAGTCAAATTTTAATGACTACCTTCTCTTTGCGAAGTAAGAGATTGAGTTAAAGATAAACAACAGTTCTTCATCTGATTCATCGCATTATCAAAACCATCACCAACTAATCCTTTAAGTCGAGATTGAAGCTTTTGATCTTTAGAAAGGGGAAAATTTTTATCCTTCGCAAGTTTGGCATTAAGACTTTTTAATGATGAGTAATCTTCTTCAAGTTGATTCTTCTTAGCACACAAGACTATATTCTTATTAATAAGGGAATTCTTCTCAACAACAAAAGAATTTCTTTCAGCATCTGAAGACTTCTTTAATTCCTCAAGTTCACCTTTCAACAAAGAAAGAAGATTTTCTTGATCGCAACATTTATTCTGAAGAGTCTTTAATTCTTGCGAAGAAACAATCATTGTATTCAAAAACGAACATTTCTCTTCTGATAAGGTTTTGTTCTCTTCTAATAAGGTTTCTATTCTCAAATTATCTTTGGTTAAAGAAGAAAAAAGTTGAGATATGTCATCATTCAAAAATTTTCCATCATATATTAATTGAGTATTCTCTTGAAAAAGAGCATCAGAGTTGTCAAGAGCACACGAGTAAAGATCAGATAAATGGGAGAATTGGTTTGAGAGGCTTTCATGCTTGGTTCGATATTCTGTTGCATCTGATTCATGGTGAAGTACCAATCTTCTACATTTCTGGATGGATTCTATAAAGGGGAATGGGTTTTAATGGATGTTTCAAGCATACGAAGAATATAAATAAATAAAAGAGAAAATATGAGGATAGTAATCATACCTTTCAGTTCATCATTTCTTTTGCGAAGAATCGCACAGTCCAGAGAATTATTCTGAAGATGATGATTTTCTTTACGAAGATCCTCGCATTCTGCTTGAGAAGCTTTCAAAGAATGGCGAAGTAATTCAATTTCTTTTTCCAAGGATTGACGTGAAGAAGAAATGTCTGGATTGACGAAATTATTGAGAACTTCGCAAAATTCATATTGCGAACGAACATTAGTAGATTTCGTCAGTATTGGTCAAAACCTCAGATAACATTCGGAAAGTTGAATAAATTCCATCTCGAATTTCTTGAGGAAGAGGAGAAGAATTTGAAGGAATAAGAGCAAGTGCAAATTGTGCGGAGAAATAGTACTCAAAGGATTTGGGGATAAGACAGGTTTTTCTAAAGAAGAAGTTGAAGGAATATTTTGCGAGGATTGTTTTTCAATTGAAGAAGTTGAAGAAATATTTTGAGAAGGTTGGTCTTGAAGAAGTGTTGATAAATTGACATTGATAGGAGATTGAAAAGAAGGTAATGGAGTAGAGGCAGGAGTATTTGAAGAAGCATTTTCACGAGGAGGAGAGGAAAATTCCTTATCAACTTCAGGAAGGAAATCATCAATCGGAATTAATGGTGTGGGTTTAGTTATTCGAGATCTCTTGCTTGGATTTGGTTTTTCGTCAACCTGCGAATCAAAACGTAGATTAAAAACTGAGGCAACAATATATTGTTCAGGAAAGAAGACAGAGTATTTTAACTACCTTTTGATTCTCAGATTTTCTTCTTCGTGGATTAAGGCTTGGATTCTTTAATTGAGATTTCATCTGAGAAGTTATTTTGCTGAAATTAACCAAAATCAGACAACAAATCATACAGAAATTAAAGAGGAGAACAAATGAAATACGCAAAGATAGAGGGAAATTACCTTGGAGAACTCATGAAGATACAGTAGAAGAAAAAATTGCAGAGAAAATAGTGATAGAGAGTATGAGTAGAAGATAGAATTGCGGAAATAAGAAGAAGAAAAGAAAGAGAGTACGAAGGAGTTATATAAGGGAATAACTAAAAAGAACGGTTACAAAAGACGTGTCAAAATTTCAAAAGACTAAGTAACGGTTATGTTCTCACGATCATTTCTTCTTCGTAGAATTGACATGAGAAGAGGCAAGATGTAGGTACTGAATATCGCAAGATAATATTTCACGAGTATCAGGAGAAAAGAGTTATAAAATGATACGATGATAGAAGAAGCGCGGAGAAATATGAAGTTTTGCGAGGATGGAGTAATTGTGCGAGCATGAGTTGCGATACTTCGTAACTCATGAACAACTGTATAAATTTTACTATAAATAGGAGTTCAAATGTAAAATTCGAGAGGTTCTTTTTAGTGAGTGTTAGAAAATATTTGAGGAAAGAGAATAGAGAAAGTTGTAACTATTCTAATTCCATTTAGATACTTCTTTGTGATCAATTGATAACATTAATAAGAAAATTATTATTCATCATTAAGAACTCCTTGAGTTTTTACTAATTCTATTGAGGGTGTAGTTGTAGGTTATTCTGCAACTACAATAAGTCTAACTAAGATCAGAATTAACTTAGTTTATCTTATCCGGAATTGAATTGGACTAAACAACTCATCCCATCAATATATTCACTCGTTAAGCCATAAATAATTCATACAAACCAATAAATCAACTTGCATAATTATTCACCTCAACCGGAAGCAATTGAAACAACATATATCATTAAAGTTCCACTATTGCACCGAAATTTTGTAAGCCTAAACAATTGATACTACACAATAACGCAAAATAACAATTGTTTTACTTAACTGGAAGCAATTGAAATAACATAAACATTAAAGCACCGCAATTGCACCAAACTTTTGTAAGCCTCAACAATCGATATCACATAACAAAGCAAGATAACAAAAGTTTTACTTAACTGGAACCAATTGAATCACACATATCCATCCACACATATATAATGGAATAATCACATCAATTATACCGAAAATTTCATTCAAGCAAAAGCAATAGATATAAATAAATTGTAGTTGTGAATTATCTCACAACTACACCCTCATAAGAATCCATTAAAATGATTCCTAAATCTAATTAATTTGATATGAAACTAAGAATTAAAGTACTAAAATTATAAAAGTGACACAAAGATTTTTACGTGGTTCGATCAATGTGATCTACATCCACGGTTCTTCACTAGTGATTGTATGTAATTACATGATTGTACAATTGAAACTCCATTAAAGAATATTTGGAGCTCTAGAATTTTTTGGGGAAGAAGATGATAAAGAAAATAAAATCTCCCCTAACCTTTTCTCTCTCCTCCTAAAGTTATCCTCTCTCTCAAAATGTGTCTCTTCCTCCTCTCATGCCTAAATGGCTATTTATATGATTTTACAAAAGATAACAGTTGTGTTGTCCCGCCATTTCGGATTTGAGAATTATCTTGCGAACCTTCGCATCTACACTTCGTGAACTTCTTTTGTTGTGTCGTTAATTATTCGTAAGTGAGTATTGTTGCGATATTCTGCTCCTACATCTTGCCTCTTTTTTCTTGAATATTGCTTGAAGAGTGATTTTCAAGAAAAAATCCGTTGTTGTAGTAGTCTTTGATCTTTGTTGATGAAGGAACGAGCGAAAGAATACTAGCCTTGAAAAGTATATACTTGCCTCTATTCTTTTGCGAAGTTCTGAAGCTTTAAGAAGTAATTAGAAGTATCATCTTGCGAAGTATGAAGTGTGCGAAGTATCTTGAAGAAGTATAAGAAGTACTCAATCCTCGAAATATATAAAAAGTATGAAGTATCCTTAAGAAGTATAAGAAGTATTTAATCCTCGAAATATATAAGAAGTATGAAATATCCTTGATGAGAGTGATAAATATTGCCTCTGTTCATGTGAAATTATTATTCCATTTTTGGTGAGGATTCTTGCTGAGAAGATAAAGAACATAAAATATTTTCTTGGGTATCCATAATTGCCTCTGTTCTTTATCTATGAAGGAGAATCCTTGAGAAAATGTTGAATGATTAAATTGCGTCTCTATTCTTATCTTACCTCTGCCTCAAGTGATAATCCTGCTAACTTCTGAATATTTCTGCAAATTTTTGAGTTTTTCTGCGAATTTCTGAAATTCTGAATAGTACTGCGAATAGTGTTGCGAATTATGAATAGTCCTACGAATTATGAATGTTTCTGCGAAGTTTCGCGGTATTTTCTTGTTAAATTTCGTAAAATACTTGTGCGAGTATAATATTTATGTAATGATTATGTTATGAAATGTGTATGCGATGCTTATGCCATTAAATGCTTATGCAATGTTTTTATGATGCGAATATGATGCTTGAATGATGCGAGTATGATGCGAATACTTATCTATTGCAATGTATATTTCAAGTTTCTGTTACTTAGCTCATTTTGCCGCAGTAAAATTGATGTAACTTTAAATTGTTTCCATTCCTGCACTATTAGTCTCGCAAAATATTAAAGATGCATAATCTCAACTTCATTTCAGTATATGTTCGCAAGCTTGTTTGCTTTCATATAATCATCTTCGCAAGTTTATTTGCGTATCATCTTATATGTATCCGTCTTTGATTGCGAATGAAATCGCCTCTTCTGGTATGACTTCGTGATATATATTCTTGTAAAGATTCTTCAATGATATTGATGGAATTGTCTTCTTTGTTAGGACTTCATGATATATATTCTCTTCAAAATTATTCAATGATATTGATGGAATTGTCTTCTTTGTTAGGACTTCATGATATATATTCTTGTAAAAATTCTTCAATGATATTGATGGAATTAATTTCATTAATTGCTGTGGTCTTATCATGCCTTCCTAAGTAAAGGTCTTATTTTTCCACCTCTTTTGTAGCGACAAAATCGCAGGACGTTCTTACACTTTCATGTAAAAACCCATTGATCTTGCCTTATCTTTTTTGTATAGTATTTTAGTCTCTTCAGGAAGTGTTGCGACAATATGATAGGCCTAAATATTCTTGCGAACGTAAAGCACCATGACATTGCCGTCTTGCGATGAAATCGCAGGACGTCTCTACACTTTCATGTAGTGACCCATTGATCTCATCTTAACTTCTTTATTATGTTCTGCGAGTTCTTTTTTTTTTTTTTTTTTAGAAGGCTCGCAGAAGTTCAGTTGTTGCACAAATATGACAAGCCTTTATGTTCTTGCGAACAAAAAGCCTCGTGACATTTGTGTCTTATAGCACGTATCAGCTCCCTAATGGAGGGTGTTGCCCTTTATCTTCCCCTTGGTTGCCCCTTCAAGGAAGCGTACATCGACCATACAAGGTTATCTCTTCCCATCCGGTTATGCAAACAACCAGTTTTTGATCGCAACCTCTTATCCTTTTTGCCTATAGGGATTATAGTTACGAGGTTGCACCCTATGGGGTATCTTTGGGCCAAGTGCATAATTTGCCAAGACTTGTCAAAAATGGCAGATGTGCTTCAAGCCCACCCGGCACTCTTGACTCAACCGTGTACCTCGGCGCCTTGATCGTTTTCTGCACTTCTTGGGAAAGACAGTATGCCTTAGTCGCCCAACCTAAATCATGTTACACCGCATAATATCGCGTAATGTCGCAAGATTAGGTGAGAATCCAAGGTGTCTAATCCGGATAGGTACCCTGTTATTGGGTTGTACCCCGTAAAGTTCCATGTACTCAGGTTCCTTGGTGGTGTTCCGGTGTCCCTGAGCCATGGTTATAGGTACCCCCTTAAATGACGCACTTTAGGACTTTGCCTCTTACGAAATGTTGCTTCGGGAACTAGGGTGTACGCCACAAAGGTTTGCCTGTGTAAATTTTCTGCGGCTCTCTTTCTTTTTTGGAGGCTGATCACAGATTGTGGTCTTTTATTCGCAAATAAATTTTTGCGTCTTTCTTCAATGAAAGCTAATCGCAATTGATTTTTGGCGGTATTTTTTCGCCTTTTATAAGTAGAATCAAAATTCTTTTTATTCGTAAAAATTCATCGTAAATTTTTCATGTATATAAAATGTTGAATGTTTTCGTAAAATCTTTAGTATAAGAAGTATGAGAAGTATTCATATCGCATCTTAAATTAAAATTGTTCTATAAAATTATATAAATTTAATTTTCTCTGTTTTTGGTAACTTTGAAGTCTTTGAAAAATTTTGAGATCTTTAAATTTTTGTGATGAATTTATTTTTGAATCTTGCGATTGTATCGCTTTTCACCAATCTAAAAAAATCTTTGAAATGTCTTGAAATCTTAGAAATTGTAGAAATTTTGCGAGTATATCGGTTTTAGTAAATAAATTCAAAAATCTTTTGTCTTCCGTAAATAAAGTATTAAAGGAAATGGTACTTACCTTTTGCGGTTTGTTGTTGTCTCTTGCGAAGTATATGATTTGCCATTTCTTGCGAAATAATCTCCCACTTTATTTTTGCGAAATATCCAAAAATCTTGCGAAGTAATAATTTTCACGAAGTAAACGAACATCTGCGAAGTAATGATTTGCACGAAGTAGACGAACATCTGCGAAGTAAACATTTGTATGAAGTAAACATCTGCGAAGGAAATGTTTACGATATAAGTTCATGCTGCGAACGTTCGCATGCTTAATATTTGCGAAGAAAATGTTTACGATATAATGTTTTTGAAGCGTTCATTTGCGAAGCAAAAATTCTATGCAGATAGGGAGACTTGAACCCGCGTCTTCAAACCCATTCTCTTTGTTTGTTACCAATCGTGCTAGCCCCTACTTTGTGAAATTGAGGTGAGATTTGCTAAACTCATTCTAATGTTACTGCCTTTTATGCATTATTTCTTCGTCTATTCTTCTTCCTGGGCAATCTGCGCTCAATAATTTTTCCTTGGTTCAACAATTTTTCCTTCCTGGGCAACCTTCACTTGTCCTTCGCAGGTCGTATCATTTTAACTTGTTGTCCACATCCAAGATTGGTTAAGCTTCAATCGTTACCTTTTGTCTTTAGCTGCTCCCAATAAACATTTCCTTTCTCTTCTGCTCATTCTACTTCTTCTCATTCGTGTAGTATTTGGTCTCTGAATTCAGCTATTCATTTTACTTCTTCGTAAACAACAAATTCTACTGATTTGTAGAGAAACTCATTCTATCCAGCAACGCCTGGCATTGGACCTTCATGCATGATACGATCAGGAGGGTATCAGTACATACGACCACCCATTGGGAGCATTTTTGTGCCTGGCATTTTTCTCCTCACAACCACCAATTTACTTCGCAAAAACATTTTAGTTCGTAATTCTGACCTTCTCAAATGTTTAACTTACGAATGTTCGCAACATCAATCAGTTCTTTCCGCGTCTCAGAAACCCGAGCATCAATCAACAGTGAGTTGATTTGAACGACCTTTGATATTAGTTCTTTTGCTTGAAGTTTTGTCAGTTTTGCACTAAATCCTGTGAGTTGATCAAATAATTTGTTGATCTTTATTGTAATATCTTTTTTATTGGTTGGTGAAGTGAGCCGTTGGTTGACCTTCACTGTATTTAGGAATGAACTTCGTATTTCTGGAATAGAGAAGTTGGCCGGGCTGGTGATGGAGTGTCTGGATATCACGAGTTAACCACACTTCGCATTTTGATATTTCTTAAAATGCCTCCCTTTCGTTTGCCTTTCATTTCTATCGCTCTTTGGAAGCTCTTTTCTTTCACGAAATAGTATCTGCCGAAGATTTAGATAGAACAAATTCTCCTCTCCGTTTGCCAAACTTTGGAGTAAGATAGTTCATTGGTTCTCTTGGCTGTTTCCTAAGTTGATTCACTTTGAGAAGTCTAACTTCATTGGAACTGGAAGTTCATACTTCGCCACTCCATAGTCATTCATTTCTCCAGTTAATGTTCCTTATTTGGGGTTGACTTCGTTCTCTTTAGGCTGGTTTGTGTCTCCTTTGATTTCTTGCGAAGTAATTCGTCTCCTTGTTTAGTTACGAGATAGTTGGGTTGATGAGCTGGGTAATTGCTCTTATACGTCTCCCCTCTTGGATATCTATAAGTAGGTTGATTTTTACATTTGCTCTTGTTGTTATCTTCGCTGAACTTTGACCTTCGCATGATTGATTTTAAATGTTCGCATGCTTCAAAATAATTCCTCCCTTTATGTTCGCTAATGATACGTCTTCACTGAATGGAGAGATCTTTCCCCATGTTTTTCCCACATTGGTTATGCAAGAGCTATGTTCATTTTATGTTCGCAATATTCCGAAATTCGCAGCTATAGTACAGTTGATCAGAGAACGTAATAGCTGCTATTCAATATTCACAACTACGAATATGCATATAATCATCATTTCTTCAGTATCATTGGATATATTTCATCTGGAATTCAAATGAACGAAGTTTAAATAACATCAAGGAAAATAATTGGCGAATAAGATAGCACATGAAGAATCAATTGTAGAGTACAGTCTATCATGCGAAGGAAAAGGAAAACGTTAATACACGAATGAATAAACATTAGTTAATGCATTGTTATTATTCTTTTCTTCGTGTATAACTTATGCTGGGAAGATTTCCAAACCATGCATTGTTGCGAACAACAAATCAATCCAGTAACAAATTTAGAGAAGTTTGTGTTAAACCTCGTCTTATGGAGAATGAAATTATGATCTGAAATTCGTCTGGTTTTGTTCATAGAAAAATTCCCAAATCAGTTGAAAATTTTCGATCCCAACTATTGTTGAAATTCAGCGAATAAGTTCGCAAAACATGATTCATTGAAGACAAATTTATAATCAAAATTCGTTTTGAATCAAAATCTTGGACCAAAAATCAGATTTTTGCGGAAGAATAATTAAAGTTTTTACAAAGTGTTTTCAAAATTTTGTTTATAAATGACCAGATCTAAAAATTTAAGAAAGTAATAGATAAGTTTTAGGGGAAGGATTTTTGTTCTCAATCTGCTGCTGGTAAAGGTTTCTTTGATCTCCTTTTGTTTTCTTTTTTGAATGAGCATTATGCATCTTCTTCTTCTTTGTCTTCTTCAGATTGCGAGATTTGTTGTAATTTCATCACCAACAATTGCTAATTTCTTTGAATCTTCCTCTCTCCAACCAGTAGTGATAATATTGATGATATTTGCCCCTCCCTGTTTCTAGCGCCAATTATGTAGTTGCGAATTATCTCACAACTACACCCTCATAAGAATCCATTAAAATGATTCCTAAATCTAATTAATTTGATATGAAACTAAGAATTAAAGTACTAAAATTATAAAAGTGACACAAAGATTTTTACGTGGTTCGATCAATGTGATCTACATCCACGGTTCTTCACTAGTGATTGTATGTAATTACATGATTGTACAATTAAAACTCCATTAAAGAATATTTGGATCT
This sequence comes from Papaver bracteatum, assembly GCA_023529315.1. Taxonomy (NCBI): domain Eukaryota; kingdom Viridiplantae; phylum Streptophyta; class Magnoliopsida; order Ranunculales; family Papaveraceae; genus Papaver; species Papaver bracteatum. The sequence continues at coordinate 33,224 of JAJJWX010001211.1, forward strand.
CTAGAATTTTTTGGGGAAGAAGATGATAAAGAAAATAAAATCTCCCCTAACCTTTTCTCTCTCCTCCTAAAATTATCCTCTCTCTCAAAATGTGTCTCTTCCTCCTCTCATGCCTAAATGGCTATTTATATGATTTTACAAAAGATAACAGTTGTGTTGTCCCGCCATTTCGGATTTGAGAATTATCTTGCGAACCTTTGCAGCTACACTTCGTGAACTTCTTTTGTTGTGTCATTAATTATTCGTAAGTGAGTATTGTTGCGATATTCTGCTCCTACATAAATAAAAATAGGCTTTTCTTAAAGGAAAAAAATTAACTAACAAGATTGTTTCCTCAATTTTGCATCCAACTTCTCCAATATGATCGCATTTTCTTCTTCCAGGAAGAATTGATATCAAAATACCATTATGTTGTCATCCTTATGCAAAAAAAAAGAATAACAACAACCAAACTTTACCAGAGAAAGGTTGAAAATCGGTTTTAACAATTGCAAGCAAAAGTTGAAAACCGTCGAAACACATATGCTTTTATGCTAAACCAAAAACAGATTCAACATATTGCGAATTTTTCACATATTATTTCTACAAGAACCCCTCATGATCTTTGATAAAGCCTACCAACATGGGCTAGAACTTAATCCTGCTAAATCAAAAAGTCACCCACACCATAAGGGTTCACAACATATTATGAGATCGAATATCAAGGTAATAAAACCGAAATCAAACATCCCATAAACCAATCTGCAATACACCATAAAATTCAGTATGAAATCAAGTATTGCAATTACCTCAATCTTTTAGTAAATTTAATTATCAAAACAACGCAAAAAGAATGAGATCATTCCGAGTTCGGATGAAGAAGTTATGGGCAAAACAATTTTACACTTCTTCGTAAGGGGGGCTCTCACTAGGATCGGTTCCCTCACCATGAAATGGTACTAGGATCGGTTCCCTCACCATGACAGGGTACTAGGATTGGTTCCTAAGAGTTACTTGTGATAGATCACAACACTAAATTGTTTTCAACATAACCTTTGCATACGATGTCCGAATTCAGTGATTTTTGGCTCGTTTTAACCGTAAAAACAAGAGCTACACATATATGATCAGTAGATATAAACATCATAAACTCACAATTACCGTTTCTTTCAAAATCCAAATATAGATAGAGAAAGTATGAGTATAGAAGAAAGGAAATCTCCTAAAGATGTTAATTATTCATATAATAATGGAGAGATCATGTGCTCAGTTTCATGTGCTTCCACACCTTTCAAAATTGAGCACCAAGGTGAGCATGCACATTCTAACACAACTAGGTTGTGTTAAGTTCAGTCTTGTCTTGTTCGTCATGAGTGACTAAGACAGAATCATTCTTGACCTCTTGCTTGGTTTGTTTTCTCTTATTCCATCTCTTGTTTTTCTTCTTTGACTTGTGATGAAGAGTGTCATTATCACAACCTTTACTAGTACAAGAGATTTCAGACATAATTTCTTTCTTTAGACTTTCACGAAGACTCTTTTAATTATTGTCACCAACAATTAACAGCTGAGAGTTATTCTTGTGACCAACTTTTGGTTCCTTCTTGGCTATGGAGGACTAAGGAAACCATTTAGAGTTGGGTTTCGCAGGAGCAACTTTCTCCTTCATACCACTAGGATCAATGTCCTTTTGAATATTTTGCGAAACACCCTTTCTCCAATTTGGAACATCAAATCTTGTTTTTGCATTTAAAAAGTCATCTATCTTTGTATAATTGGGTCTTTTATGAAATGATCTTGACGAGTGATATGCAAAATTTGAATTATCGTTATAATAATTCTTTTGCCTAAACTTAGGATAATACCGATCTGAGTTCCTTTGGGGGGAAACCTTAGCCAATTCTTTTGATACAAAATAAAGTGCATCTTGTATTTTATGAACTTTGCATCCCCATTACAAGTGTCCTTTAATACCACAATAATAACAATGCTTAGTATAAATATACGAAGTATGAGTTTAAGTGTTACCTTTTTGTGGATCCTCTTGCATTGGAGCTTGACGAGTTTTATTCTTCTTTTTATTCTTATCCTTGTTCAACGTTATTGCTTTCTTGACATTAGCAGAAGTGCTCTCGTTGATTGTTGCTGGTTGAACACAATTCTTAGGCTTGACTGGATTTACTTCTTTACAAGAAATAGTATCATTTGTGACAACAATGGAAGCCTCTGGTTGAGAAGAATTAGTAGCTTTAACAAATTTTACCTCTTTGTTAATATTTGAAGCATTTATTCCCTTATAGCCCAATCCTCGTGTATCACGATGATTTCTAATTGCTTCTAACATTGAGGTTAAATTGTTTGAGCTGACATTGAACTTTTTAAGGTCCAAAATTTCTTCTTTCAATGTCTTGATTTTATCAAGAGCACCAGCTAGATCAGCCTTAAGATGTTTTTCTCGTGAGAGATATACACATTATTTCTCTTCAAAACTCTTTGGATGAGAATTAACCCTTGCTTCAGATTCAACAAGTTTCTTTTTCGACAAAAAGATATCTCTTTAAAGAAATTCACATTCTAATTTCTTAGAATTTAACTCGTCTATACGATCTTTAAAAAGAGAATTACCGATGCGGTTACCCATATAATATCCTTGAAAAACCCTCTTCAGTTTCTTGTTTTCATGAAAAAGAGGAGTCATGACACCAAGAAAATCCGAAGTTCTCAGTTTTTTATTTTTCAAAGGATCCAGTAGCTTAGAGTATTATGAGATATCCTCTTCTACTTCTTGTTCAAAATCTGAGTCATCATCATCAAAAATTTCATCTAACCTTTCTTGTAGACATATTTTCCAGTCGTCGTCGGTTTCTACATTATCAACAAGATTAACTTGTCTCGTAGAATCTCTAGAGATGATTTCTTCAGATATTGGATCGTAGAAGCCATCATCAAGTGTTAATTTAAAACTCTTGATGTCTTGATTTATGTTAACTGAATCATTCATTAGATTCAATTCTTATATGATGTATCGCACCAAACACAAATTGTTATCTTTTCGTGTTTGCCTGCTCTGATACCAATTGAAAAGGCGAGGGTACCCAAATATACCTCAAGATAAAACTTTTCCTTTCGATAAGTCCTTTCTCCAAAAGTGATTGTCCATGGACTGAGTCGAGATAATGCAACTAATCGGTTCACACTTCGTGTGATCGTCTATGGATACGAGATCGAGATAATACAACAACGAAGTATGTTTACTTGATACAAAGGTTCGGACTTAACCAAATCAATAGGATTCACGTATAAAGTAAATAGGAATTAACGTTTGTGTAATTTACTTTAATTATAATAAAATAATTATAATGCAGAAATATAAAGTAAATGACACAGCAAGAATTTGTTAACGAGGAAACCACAAATGCAGAAAAACCCCGGGACCTAGTCCAGAATTGAATACTCTCAGGATTAAGCCGCTATACAAAATAAACCGACTTCGTATAGTTGAGACCAAGCAACTAAATCTATAGTTCACCTAGTTCCGTCTATATTCCCACGCCTCCAACCTGTAAACAAGTCACGTACTTGGACTAATTCCTTTGGTTCGTATTCCAAAAAGTAAAGGAACAACAAATCTATTTGGTATCAACTCTCTTCAACCAAGTGATATGAGTTGCGCAAAGGCTCTTCTGTTTATCTTAACATAAACTCCTTCGCCAGGTTCCAAGATCTATCTTATGTTTAATCACCAAAAGGTAATCGTTAAGATTAAGCCAACAACACTCTTAATCCAAAGAATTTTGTTGATGCCGATCTTCTCAATTAATCAATCCAATCTACCACAAGGATAAACCAATTATTAATTGGATCCTCTTTTACCAAAACAAGTATTGTGCACACCAAAGATTATAAAAACCAAGTCTGAAATCTTTTGTCCCTTCTTTGTATTCAAATCTTCTTAGATCTTCAATAAACACCTTCACACAACTACTTGAATCTCTTGTGACCAATCACACACAGAACAGAGTATGTTAACAATGGATTATCACAAGATCATCTTTAGATCTAACAACAGTCTAAAGATCCCTGTCGAAACCTTGAACTAGTTTGAGTGAATCTTATATCAGAAGAGAAGATTCTCAAACATAAACAAACTAGGTGCAATCAAAGTTCAACCACCGTTAGTCAAACAAATCAATATGAAAACTAAAGATAAATCGCAATTATCTAGTTTCCCACCAACGATACACACTAGAGCTTCTCAATCCCAAAGAAGATTTTAAACTAAGCGGCCGTAAGAGATTTTACCAAATTATATTACTCTCCTCTCCGATAGGCGGCTTCACCAGTAACAGTACAACTTAGGAAGTTTATTGTCATGAAGGATTAGTTTGCTAGAAATGCAAACTCAAAGTATTTATAGACAAGCAATTTTGGACACCAAGGAATTTCCAAAACCGAATATATTCTCAATATATTTTTCCATATTAACCCAAATTCGGTTTTCATAATTCCTGTGAATGCACTGTCCAAATTTATGATCGAAATCTCCTTGGAAAATATTTAACTAGCAAATGCACATTACTAATTCTTATTTTCCATATATAATTAAAAACCTTAATTAAAAGATTCTTAACTTATTTAAATTCGATCTTGGGATTTACTTCCTTCTTAGCTGTTAAGGAATATCTTTGAACAATAACAGATACACATTAATACGCGTGTTCAAAGTGTGTCGATATCTTTCTCTTGCAAGTCCTTTTTCATACTTACTCACTTGAAACCGATTTACCACACTTCCAAACAAGTTTTAAATTGGTTCATATGACTTTCAAGAACTATGTGATTGATCAAGTACCACTCAATCACAAACCATGGGTGTAACAGTTCTACCAAAACAAGTTTCGGTTCTACCTCCATGTGAGTACTGTGCATAGTCATACTAGCTTACCAAAGATACAACTGACTAGGTACTAGGATCCGTTCCCCATATATATTTGGTATCTAACTTATATGCACTGCACATATCCATAGGATCGGTTCCCCCTTGCCTAATGAAGCGTGTCGTATGCGTCAAAAATAATTTCACTTTCTCACTCTACTAAATATAAATGAAGTACGTGATAAGAAAGAGTTCGTATCCACAGAGAGGCGATTGTTGTTATGCAATTTTTAGATTCTTAAGTAACCAAGTAACCCAGGGTGTGTTTTAGTTTTTATCACAATAATAAAACTAAACAAAGAAAAGTAAATGATAGGAATAATCAATAAGAAGAAGATATTGGTCAAGGGATAGTATCATTCACAAGCATGTATTTTCATCAATGATTAGAATTGGTAATTTAATCTCGCAATCATCAAAATTCCTAGGATATCTTGATCGCAAGAGTATCCCGTCTATTTCCTGATTTTATCACAAATAACATTAAAAGATGCTATTGTGAAATCTACTTAATAAGCAACCTAAAGTGTAAAAGCACAATTAGGTTTAACTCCCTAAGAGCAATAAGTTCTATGAAATAAGACTAATCGATGCAAACAAACGTGTAAAAGCACTAATTCGTTTTAACAAAGGTTATGATTCATATGCGATTAAAAAGATGTATCACTACAAGTATTAACCACAATATGCTACTAGAAATCAGAGATAAAAACTTTTACGTATTGAAAACCCTAATATAGCTATAGAGATGAAAACAAATCCAATTGATTCCGGACTCAACCAAACTAGCATTCAAATCATATGATAATATAAATAATGAATCATAAACGATAGAATTGAGACAAAACTAATTCATAGAATCAAATAACATGCTTGAAGAAATCAACTTTTATCCCATAACCAATTATTGTATTTAGCTACTCATATTAATGGAGTTCATCATCATAATATTCAAAGAAAGTAGATGAAACATAAAAGAAAGCAAACCCTAGAAGCAGTTCTCTGCAAAAGCTCCAAGAATAGAATAAAAACGTTTTCATAAAAGAAATAGAAGACTTTCTTTTATATTCCTTTGCTTTTCAAAAATAGGTCTAGTCTTCAAAGTCCATTAGTTGGAAATCCACCCAGCCCACAAGTGAGAGAAACCCGTGTAGAAAATATGTCCAAAAAGTGCTCACCGGAAAACTGGGTTTTTGGCTGGAAAATGTCCGGAAAGTAGTTCAGGTGACCGGCAAAGTCCACCCGGTCACCGGTCAAACATAACAGTCAAACGTTAAATACTGACGGCTGACTAACGGTCACTAACGGCCCCACTGAGTCAGAAGCTGAGTTGAGAATGAGTCAGATCTAACTCAGCAACTGACTCATTCTGGCCAAAACTGTTCTTGCACAGTCCATTCACAGACATTGCTTCAGCCATGATGGCCCTGCTGCACCATCATTGTGCTTCATCAGTTACAACCAAGATGGCTGTTCTCTATCAGCTGCACTGCAACATCAGTTAGCACCCGCCAAATGCAACTTTCTCTTGCAGTTATAAGACCTCATCCACCACGGCTTCATCTCTCAATTGCAAGAAACACTGCAACCCTTGTTCACCACTTATGCACCTCATCTTACCTGCAACACAACTCCATTTCAGACCAACTTTGCCTGTTATATCCCAGCTATCTCAGCATCAATCTCCACCTACATCTGCATCGCAAAAGCTGAAAAACCACCATATATAGATCCACATCATGTACCACCATCTTTTTAAGCCATACTCCCCATTGCAGTAACACAGTGCCTCTTGGCTTAGTGTCACCAGTTCCACCTGAAACACCCACTTCACTTCTAGAAGCAAAAACCCTGCACTACACCTGCAATACAAATTAGTACTAGCACCAACTCTTATAACCCTATGGCAATCACCAACAACTCCTGAACCTCCAGACCCTTCTCTACAACTACATCACCCTACCATCATGAACTACAGCTCATTACCACCCTGCAAGCACCAGAACTTGCTCTTTGTTGCAATTGGAAATCAACAGATCCACTACCATCTCTTCCATCTGTACAATTCCATTACATAAGCAGCCACTCAACATCAACACATCTTTGAACCATTCTTCCAGTTCATAACAGGATCAAAAGCATCCACCTAAACCCACTGAATCTTCAACCTAAGCCATCATACTCCCACACTCAAATTGATTTTGAAAACCAATCAAAATCTCAATTCCCAGTTTCAACAACCCTCATTCTTCCTTGTTTCAATTTGACAACAGCAACACAAAATCAACTTCTCTGCAAAACCCTAACTTTACTTTCTGCTATTACCCCTTAACAATAATTTCTCTTGTTCATCTTAGAGAGCAACAACAACTCATTCAAGCTTTAACATCTTTGATTTATTCCATTCGACATCTATCTGTAACAGGGTTGAACCCTAAATTATCACAAACCCAATTTTCTTCTCTGGTCTCAGTTCTTGAAACAGAAGCAACAACTTCTCAACCCCTTTTCGATCTCAGATTCAATTTCGATTTCATCATCAATCTCTCGATGTCTCTACCTATTTTTCCGATCGGGTAAACAATAGGTTTACAGCTTAAATATTCTATTTATCAATTTGATTCAAACCCAACTGCTTTTGCTTCTTATCGCGATTTCAGTATCACCGGCTTTTCATCAGTGCAACTTTTCTTTCTTCTCAATTTCAGTAATGAAATGATTGAGAGAACTAGTTTCTCGATTTAGGTTTAGGAATGATTGGGTGGATTTACACACCCAACTATAGAACCACCCATAGTGACCTCCCCTTAGCCTCGGCTAATTTGTGTGTAGCACTTCTCCAAATAGAGTTGACCCTTAACCTTGACTGGGCTCCAGATAGTGTTCTCCTAGGAAATGACAGCTTTTCCCCTTTATGCTCCAATTGAATGCTTCCTTCCGCCAGTCGCAACCGCCTCTTGCATCTCAAATCCACTTCTTCTCTTCAATATCTTAACATCATTAAAGTTGTCATGCTTTTCAGACATAACTTGCATCACTAAAGCGGACATACTTTTCAGACAGAGATGAAGAAATAAAAGCAAATAATGAGACACAATCCGCCTCCACGCTTTTGCCATGTTTCCTCTTCTTTTGATCCAAATGACTCCAAAGTACCTAAATACTCAAAAACAAAGCATAAGATACATAATTTACAAGAAAACTAGCAGAGAAAGCATAAACAATAGATAAATAACAAGGTGTTTTAGACACCTATCACCTAAAAAGGTGTTTCACATGTTCATAGGATCAGTTCCCATTTCTTCTATAAACCTTGTTGCACCTTATTCAAGGATCAATTTCCCTTGTGATGTAATGCACCTATTACTAGGATCGGTTCCCCTCTCCCAAATTTGGTCAGACACACACAAAATCGATCATACCCCAGGTGATTACTTAAGATCGGTTTCACTAATAAAAGTCATACCAATACATAAGTCAGGCCTCATGTGAATAGTTTTACCAAGAACACAAACAACTCATGAGCGGTGTTTATGGGTGAAAACTATCTCAGCCGATTTTGTTAATTTTGGAGTGTGTGGATGAGAAATAAGTTTAAACCTTAAAAAAAATGCACTGCACGGGAGTGATTTTGATTCGAGAGATCAATCTATACAATTCTGGCCTAAACCAAGAAATGGCCGTTCCAGACTTGCTTCGGTCACAAAGTGAAGGAGATGGGGTTGATCTTAGGGAGGGAAGCGAAGAAGGTGTTGAGACTGTGAAGGTGTAGGCTTGTTTATGACTTGTAACAGAAGGGTGAGCAGGCTTACGATTAATTCAAGCAGGCTCTGGGTGTTCGAATAAGTTTTGTATTAACACTTGGTTTCTGTCTTGTCTGTCTTGGAAATAGGGAGGAGAACCTATTTATACAAGTCATTTGAGCCTTATTCACGTCTCTCGTGGGAAGTGGAGGAAGTGGGGTGATGGATTAGTGGAGTTGTATGTTAGTGTTACACGATCAGTCTTGCCTACTTCTCCTGTCATCACTAACCGTCCATGACTTCCTGACACATTCTTGTGATGGCACGTTACCGCCAGACCAATACCCCAGTATGTATCCCCCAGTTTGTGACATGATTGATGTCTCGTGTGGATCATGGGACCCACAATAAGTAGCACACGGTGCTAGGCTAAATAACTAATTTATATAGGAAATCAGTACCGTGTATCCTCTATGCATCTATTAATGCATCGAATACATTCAATATGCATGAAGCATCGCTGTTTTAAAGCTTAACGGAGTAAGTAACAAATTAAGCGTCTTAAAATAGCTTCTTGTCCAGCTATCTTCGAGTGACCGTTTGGAGACTGCATGGGCAATCCAAGCCTTGGCCGACCACTTTATGTGGAAGAATGACAGACGGTGATCAAGGTGATATATCACTTGTCGCCTAATTCCCATTCCAGGCTATTTGTCCAAGCTAGCGAAGTTGGATGGATGAGATGGCCTACGACCATAATCTGCGACCGTTGGATTAGGGTTTGGGAGGTATGCAAGCTGACACTTTCAACTCGAACGAATTCAAGCTTAGGGAGATTTTCTGGAGGGACCAATTGGTCCTGCAAGGAGGTGGCACGCTGGTGTTTACGCCCATGCTTGCTTGACTCGCAAAGGTCTAATCTAGACCACTTAATTTGGTCGACAAAGATTAGTGGTCTAGATTAGAATTCAACAAAAATCCTATGTCGCAAAGGATTTATTAAGGAAGCGTAACACACCACCTTTGGGTGCGTGAACCGAGAAGCCTGACCAAGGATGGATTTGGCCGATCGGTCAGGCATGAAGTCGGGCCCGCAGTGGTCATGCTAGCATGTTAGGCCTCCCTTGAAGCTTCATCTTTTCCTTCCATTCAAGCCTGCGAAGATGGAAGCTCGAGATGATTGTGCGACACATGAATGGTGCCGCAAACCCTAATTAGGGTTTCAGACCGACCTACTTTAACCAAACGGTTTTGGTGGTTATACGCCTCCTTTGGGGAGGTCGATTGCACAGAAGGTATCTTGGGCCGGCAGTGAGCATATGCATGCTTGCTCCATGGAACTGGGCGCAATCTAAGCCATCCAACCATGCCTGCGAAGTTGGATGGACGTGATCGTTTTGGACCTCCGCGGTTTTTTAAAGCATCATGCCAGCCTTCTTTGGGAAACCGTTGGTTGCTACACGGCTTGAATATGGGTAAACCGATCAAGCAGGTAGAAAATGGGAATTCCAATGGGTGCACCAACACTTCACCACTTGATCGAGGGGCGATCTAAGCCGTCCAACCATGCCTACGAAGTTGGACTATCTCGACCCTTTTTAAGATTATTTTTAAACAGTCTTATGCATGCTAGCCGCTCCATGCCTGCTCGACCATCCCATTTCAGGATTGGTGTTTAACGGCTATTTGGGGGCAAGGTACGCGTTCGACCGACCAGGGCATAAACGGGCCCGCTGGTGGTCCTTGCGGTGATAGCCTGCTCCTGCTATGGTTCGTCTAGGATGTTTAATTCATGCGGCCAACTTGCGTGGCCGTGATTATTTCTGAGACTGATATGGACAGTCCAGATTCAAATATGCTCGATAGGGCTAGTATAACACACCGAGAGATGATCCTATTTATTAGAGAATAGGGTAGCCTGTACGGGTATTTCGTGCATGCCTCACTATTTATACTTGGATATTCATGTCACTCTGCTGAGATTAACAATCAGTCATCATGCTGCACCATCCATGAGAGTTATGCTGAGAACAGTACAAGAAGTACGAGCCGATTCATGCATTAATTGGTAATGCTAAAATTCACAGAATACTTGGGATTGTTGCTACATGCTCCATTCTAGGTGAATTAGTAATGCGAAGAAGTATTCATCACTTATAAAATGGCCTTATCCTTTGCAGGACGGCTGTACGAAAATTGGTTTTACAACTTTAGCCCTAAACTAAAATCCACCATCAACATTAAGTCCCTTGCCTAGCACATGATGGTTACACTATTGTGGGGTAGGCATTAGATGGTGACATATACAATATTAGAAAACGAGATGAAGGAAGTCTACCTGGAGGGATTATGACCAATCGTGGGCAATCCTCCATGCATGCGTGACTATGGGACTTGGTGGGACCGGGTTCCTCCCTTAGGTGTTTGAGTCAGGAATGAAAATCTTCTTCTACTGGGATTCCCCTGCGTGGGTGTTTACACACTGCTGGCCAAATCGTTCGTATCCAGCTGCTCTCATAATATTTGATTAGGGTTTAAAAGAAGGTATGACTTGGTCGGTGTTGAATCCTTACATATCAGGTAGGCTTCTCCGCAACCTCTTTACTCTTCCTTTAGGGTTTCCTCAGTATATATGCGTGTGTAGTGATTTTGAATCACTTTATACAATTTTACAATAAGGTTCTCTGGAAGGAACTCCTTTTCCTCATCATGTCGGACATCATCGGATCATCTTCTTCATACCATCCAGGGTCTTCTGTTAAGCGTGCATGACCTACGTCTGGGCCTCATGATGAATTTCCTGCTCGTGTTCTCCGAATCAAGAAGGTCATACCGGTTTGTCTTTATTTTCCCTTTTCTTTTCCGAACAGTTGCTTGTTGTTCATGATGATCAGGAGAACGATCCTTTCTTTTGCGGAGATACCCCACTGGAGCATGTGTGACGGTGATCTACGTTGATGATTTAACCAATCCTCTTTATTTGAACTCGAATACGCCTGCCGCTACAGACCTTGAAGAGGCTGATCTGGGTATATCATCTTATGAATACCCCAATGCGGGTCTTTCATTAGATGTACGCGTGAAATTCCTATCTTCCAGCTACCGAGACGTCGGTGGATTCTTAGTGCGGAAGGAGTTTGTTCCTTTGTACACAAAGGTGTAGAGAAAGTATGGCTACATCGCAACTAGGAATGTAGTTTGGCACTATTCATATGCCCTGGTCACTATGGTAAACTGTCTTCTTCCCATGATTGTTGAGATGGAGAATATTTCTATCCGCAACGTCGCTGAATCAAACCTCGAAGAGTGGGAGAACATGGTATCTACCTGTGAATCCATGGACTTCAACATGGGATGGTTGCGGCAGTGTCTTGACATCATCAAGGTTGATCGGTCTGGTATCTTCGTGAATGTCGTTCCTTCTATGAAAGCTATCCTGGAGGAGGAGAAGTCTCTGGATGCGGAATCAGAGAAGGTGGAGCAGGCAGTACAAAACTTGAAGGGCAGGACAAAGAGATACCAAACCAGGATGAAGATGATGCTCTCCAGGAACTACAACCTGCTAGATGGCCTCTTCTAAGCCACATTTCTCTACTGTTGATTTCCCTTTTGAACTTTCTTGAGAAATGAACTGCATTGGTTTTTGGTAGATGGATGAAGCTTTTTTTTTTTTATTATTATTAACACATATTTTTTTTCCTAACAAATTGATAATTCAAATGCGTAATGAAAATGCCTTCATTGTAATGTCATGGTACAGTGGCGGGACAATGATTAAGCATGGTATGCCTTGAGCCATTTTCCGTTAAGGACTGCTTCTAGCTTGCCTCCATCTATCTTAATGATCTTGTAGTAGCCGGTATTGTAAGCCTTGGTAATCATATAGGGACCTTCCCACTTCGGAGAGAACTTTGGTGCATACATGTCTTGCTGAATGTGTTTCGCTGTTTTTAAGGCCAAATCTCCTACTTTAAAAACACGTGGCTTCACAGTATTGTCATATGCCATGGAGACCCTGTCCCTGTATACCTAAGCACGTTCCTCTGCCTTGCTTGTCCTGGAATCCATAGTGTCTAACTCAGTAATTCTCGAGTTAGATGCTTCAGCCTCGCTCCAGTGGACCCCACTTGTCGCTGCAATCCTAGCTGACGGAATCCTGATTTCTGTCGGGATGATTGCGTATGCACCATAAATAAGTGAATATGGAGAAACCCCAATGGAAATTCTAGGTGATGTCCGATACACCCATAGCGCCATGGGATTGTCATGCACCGTTCGACTGATAATCCGGATCAGCATATTTTTGGTGCTCTCAGCTTGTTCGTTCCCTTGAGGATAGTAAATGGTGGAGAAGACCTGTTTAATACCATATTCTTCAAGCAGTTCTCGTACCTGTTTGTTTGCAAAGGTAGTGCCATTGTCGGTGATCATATGCTTGGGTACACCAAACCGGCAAATGATGTATCTTTGATGAAGGAGGCAATTATTTCTCCTGTAGTTCCACGTAGAGGGATGGCTTCAACCCACTTGGTAAAATACTCCGTTGCAATTATTATATACTCGTGCTGCTTTGACAATGACGGATTAATCCTCCCAATAATGTCAAGTCCCCAGCTATAAAAGGGCCATGGACTGCTTATCGAGTGTAAAGGAGTGGAAGGTGCATGTACAAGGTTCCCAAGGACTTGACACTCGTGACAGTGTTGAACGAATAAAGATGCATCATCCTCCATGGTCGGCCAACAATATTTCTTGTGTATTTAGAGAAATAGTCTCTTCTTCCCTTGATGTTCCCCTTCATGCATTTCTTTCAACATAGTCAAAATTTCTTCCTTAGCCGGACACCGTAATAGATCGCCTCCAAAGATTTTACGATATAGGATCCCTTCGTGAAATACGAATCGCTTCGCCTTTTGTTTCATCCTGATAGAATCCCTTTGATTGGAAGGTGTTACTCCATCGTGGAGATAGCTAATGTACGGTTCTCTCCAGTCCCCAACATGGTTTACATTGAGAACCTCCAATTGATGTGGCGGCACTTGGTAATTTGTGCAAGACTTCCGGAGTAAACGAGATTGAGCTTCCATTTCTGGCCAATAATAGCCCATACGTTGAAGACGACGGTAGAGAATTACCACCAACGTTTGTCCACAGGTTTCAACATAAATGTGGTTAAGCTACAACTGTGCCTCTTCATCTCCGAGATATCTCGATAGGGAACCTTCCGGGTTCCGATGATATAACATACCATAAAACATGAAATAGTTCTGCAGAGTTTTGAGACTGATCTTTCCTTGACAAAGCGAGCGGCTGAGTTCTTGAATGATAGGAGTTCGCCAATCACAGGTCCCAATGTCTTCGCATTGTGAGAGCCACGTTGATTACACTGTCCTCCTTTTTACCGTCAAAGTCTCTTCCGAGCCTTCAAAATACAATTTGGATGCTAGTGTGGCTAAAAAATCGGCGTGTCTGTTTTTGCTGCGACCAACATGGGTTATGGTTGCATCTGCAAAGTAGTTCAACAACCTTTGCGCTTCTGATCGATACGGGGCTAGCGTTGCTTCTTTCAATGCATACACTATATTCATCTGATTAACCAGTAATTTAGAGTCACCTCTTATCTCTAGAAAAGTGGCCCCGGCTTGCTTGGCTATTGACAGTCCTATGAGAAAGGCTTCATACTCCGCTGAGTTGTTGGTGCACTGAAAGTCCAACTTGAAAGAATGTGAAAAGACTTCGCCAGTTGGAGATACTAGGACCATGCCTGCTCCTCCAGTGTTATTGCTAGGAGTGGTATATCCATAGAAATACAGTAGCCATGCCTCACTTTCGACAACTGAGATCTATCGAAATTCTCCGGGAAGATCCTCGTGTAATGAAGTAGTGCCTTATCTATGGAAAGCTGTCAGTAAATCAGCAATGACTTGTCCTTTAATAGCTCTTGGTGATGTGCACATTATGTCTAGCTCTGACATTTGGAGAAGCCACTTGTCCGTCCTTCCCATCAAGACCGGCTTTGAAAGTAGAACTTTCGCAGGGTCAGATTTAGATATGAGTACCACCTTATTGGACAATAGGTAATGTACGAACTTCTGAATGGAGTGAATCAGGGCTAGACACGCTTTCTTCACTTTGGGATATCTGAGTTCAGCATCTCTTAATACTCAACTGAAATAGTATATGGGATGTTTGATCCCCTCATCGTCCTCCTGTGCGAGCAAGGACCCTACGAAAGTATCGCTGAAGGCAGTGTAGAGGCACAGTGGCCTCCCTTGGAAATGGGACTTCATGACTGCTGGAGATGATAACATCCGTTGAATCATCTAAAATTCTTCCTGTTGTAGCGTAGTCCAGATAAATCTTGCTCATTTCTTCAGCAGAGGAGTGAATGAAGCAACGAGCTGGGCCAAGCCGGCTATAAAACGCCGAATGTAGTTTACCTTGCACATGAAGATTTGGAGATCTTTCATGGTTCGTGGTGGTGGCATCATGAGGATAGCTTGAGTCTTAGATGGGTCTACCTCGATTCCTTTAGCGGTTACCTGGAATCCCAGAAATTTGCCCTAAGAGACACCGAAAGCGCATTTCAATCGATTCATCTTTAGTTTGTACTCACGACACCTCTCGAACACTTGCCGCATGACTCCTGCGTGATCCTACTGAGCCTTCGATTTGACTACTATATTATCCACATAGTCTTCAACTTGCTTATGCATCATGTCGTGGAAGATTGCTGTCATAGCGCGTTGATAGGTCGCACCAACATTCTTCAAACCAAATGGTATTATTGTATAATAAAAATTTCCGAGAGGATTTCGAAAAGCTATCTTACTTGCATCATGCTCATACATTCTTATATGATTGTACCCACTGTATCCGTCCATGAAGGAGAACATGCCGTGCTTACTGGTTGCATCTACTAACATATCGATATTAGGTAGAGAAAAATCATCTTTGGGGCAGCATCTGTTCAAGTCTATGAAATCTACGCAGCACCTGATCTACCTATTTTTATTCTTCACTGGAACCACATTAGCTAACCAGGTCGGGTGATGAATGGGTCTAATGAAGCCATAAGCTAATAGCTTTTGTATCCCAGTCTTGATCTTCTCTTCCACCTAGTGTCTGAATTTTCTTGGAGATTTCTTAATCGGCTTGGACCCAGTTATGACATGAAGATGATGAGTGACCAATTTTTCGTCTAATCTAGGCATTTCTTCATACGTCCAAGAAAATATATGTCTTGGTATTCTTTGAGAAGTTACACAAGTTCTGTGCGCTCCTCTATGGATAAGGTTAAGCTGATGGAGATAGGTATGGGTGATTCTTCATTACCGATATTAACGACTTCGAGCTCGTCAGTCGTGGAGTTGGTGCCGTCCTGCAGCTGTCGTGGAGCATCCAACACCTCGTCCTTTGGCTCTTCGTTGTTGTAGCATTCCATTGGGCAGAGAGACTGGGTAGTAGTTTTTCCTGCTAATTGATAACAAGAGCGTCGGTATACGGTCTTCCCCTTATGATCTAGGCTCGCCACAAAAGTTCGCTCTCTTTTAGTGTGAACATGAGTTGCGGCTTCACCAGATGAAGAAGGATATTATGACATATCGTGGGGCTTAGCCTTCAACGATGCAAGCCGGTCCTCCTCCCGGATTGATGCCTACGTGGGGAGTGGGATGCAACGAAGTTTCCCTGATTCTTACCGCAGAGTTTCTTTCGGCTCAAACAACTCTACGCCACAGATCGGTGCGTAAGGAAAAAATGATGCAGGGATACGAACGACTTCCTTATTCAGCATAGGCTTCAAGCACTGGTGATACGTTGAAGGAAAAATTCTATTGTCATGAAGCCACGGTCTCCCCAATATCATGTGGTAGTCCGGCTCCTTTTCTATGACTTCGAATTTTACTTTAGACTGGACGGGTCCTACAGATAAATTCAGATTGACATACCCGTACATGTTGTTTTGATTTCCTTTAAAATATGTCATCATGGTAGGCTGTTGCACGATCTTGTTTGGGAGAACCTTGGCAGTCCTGAGCATCTTGAGGGTAATCATATTCGAAGACGCTCCTGTGTCGATGAGGGGCCTCTTGAACTATGAATCCTTGATGCGTGAAGTAACGTGTAGGGCCTAGTTGTGACCTTCTTCCGCCATCATGTCTTCTTTTGTAAATGTAACGTTATTCATAGACATCTCCGGTGCTCTAGAGGCTTTTGGACGCAAAGGAATTAACTGTACGTCCAAGGCTATCTGATTGATTGCAGCGAACGTCTCCGCCCGCTGATTCTTCAAGAGGTGTAAAAGTTCGCACAATCTTTCCACTAGGGAAGCCGCTTACTGGTCCACCATCCTCTGATTCATAGTGAAACTGTTGACTTGAGGAGGATCGTTGTAAGGATCAGTCCCCAGTGTAGAAATCTCTGTGACATGGGAGCCGATCATTTCTGATGTCATCTTGATGAGGAGATCGAGTATGCTATTTATCGTTTCTTTGATCAGGTCCATGTTCTTCGTGTGAATCCTCTGCACCCGTGCTAACTCGATTAATGTTGGAATTCTTCCGGTTACACTATCAGACACGCCATCGGGAGGAGGAGCATCTTCATTGGAGGAACTTCGACCGGAATTTGAAATTGTTTGGTGAGTCCTAAGACCAACCATATTGAGATCAACCAATAAGATTGGATATTGATGAAATAACTTTACAACCGATAGATTAATCTCCCACTGTGGTCGCCAATTGTTTATGGGTGAAAACAATCTCTGCCAGTTTTGGTAATTTTGGGGTATGTGGAAGAGAAATAAGTTTAAACCTTAAACAAATGAACTGCACGGGAGTGCTTTTGATTCGAGAGATCAATCTATATAATTCTGGCCTAAACCAAGAAATGGTCGTTCCAGACTTACTTCGGTCACAAAGTGAATAAGATGGGGTTGATCTTAGGGAGGAAAGCGAATAAGGTGTTGAGATTGTGAAGGTGTAGGATTGTTTATGACTTATAACAGAAGGGTGAGCAGGCTTACGATTAATGCAAGCAGGCTCTGGGTGTTTGAATACATTTTGTGTTAATACTTGGTTTCTATCTTGTCTGTCTTGGAAATAGGGAGGATGACCTATTTATAAAGTCATTTGAGCCTTATTCACTTATCTAGTGGGAAGTGGAGGAAGTGGAGTGATGGAGTAGTGGAGTAGTGGAGTTGTGTGTTAGTGTTACATGATCAGGCTTGCCCACTTCTCCCGTCATCACAAACCGTCTATGACTTCCTGACACGTTCTTTTGATGGCACGTTGCACGCTGTAAACCGCCAGACCAATACCCCAACATGTATCCCCCAGTTTGTGACATGATTGATGTCTCGTGTGGATCGTGGGACCCATAAGAAGTAGCATACGGTGCTAGGATAAATAACTAAGTTATTTAGGAAATCAGTATCGTGTATCCTCTATGCATGTAATGCATCGAATACATTCAATATGCATGAAGCATCGCTGTTTTAAAGCTTAACGGAGTAAGTCATGAATTAAGCGTCTTAAAATAGCTTCTTGTCCAGTCATCTATGAGTGACCGTTTGGAGACTGCATGGACAATCCATGCCTTGGCCGACCACTTTATGTGGAAGAATGGCGGATGGTGATCAAGTTGATATCTCACTTGTCGCCTAATTCCCATTCCAGGCTATCCGTCCAAGCTAGCGAAGTTGGACGGATGAGATGGCATGCGACCCTAATCTACGACGTTGGATTAGGGTTTGGGAGGTATGCAAGCTGCCACTTTCAGCTCGAACGAATTCAAGCTTCGGGAGAGTTTCTGGAGGGACCGATTGGTCCTGCAAGGAGGTGCACGCTGGTGTTTAAGCCCATGCTTGCTTGACTCGCAAAGGTCCGATTTAGACCACTCAATTTGGCCGGCAAAGATGAGTGGTCGACATTAGAATTCAACAAAAATCCTATGTCGCAAAGGATTTGTTAAGGCAGCGTAATATACCACCTTTGGGCGCGCGAACCGAGATGCCTGACCAAGGCCGGCTTTGGCCGATCGGTCAGGCATGAATCCGGACCCGCGGTGGTCATGCTAGCATGTTCGGCCTCCCTTGAAGCTTCATCTTTGCCTTCCATTCAATCTTGTGAATATGGACGCTCGAGATGATTTGCGACACACGAATGGTTCCGCAAACCCTAATTAGGGTTTCAGACCGGCCGACTTTAACCAAATGGTTTTGGTGGTTGTACGCCTCCTTTGGGGAGGCCGATTGCACATGAGGTATCTTGGGCCGGCGGTGAGCATATGTATGCTTGCTTCATGGCCCTGGGCGCAATATAAGCCATCCAACCATGCCCGCGAAATTGGATGGCCGTGATCATTTTGGACATCCACGGCTTGTTAAAACATCACGCCAGCCTTGTTTGGGAAACCGTTGGTTGCTACACGGCTTGACTATGGGAGAACCGATCAAGCAGGTAGAAAATATGCCCGCCAATGGGTGCGCCAACACTTCACCACTTGATCGAGGGGCGATCTAAGCCGTCCAACCATGCCTGCGAAGTTGGACGGTCGCGACCTTTTTTAAGATTATTTTTCAACAGTCTTATGCATGCTAGCCGCTCTATGCCTGCTCGACCATCCCCTTTCAGGGTTGGTGTTAAACGGCCATTTGGGGGCAAGGTACGCGTTCGACCGACCAGGGCATAAACGGGCCCGCTGGTGGTCCTTGAGGTGATAGCATGCTCCTTCTAGGGTTCTTCTAGGTTATTTAATTCATGCGGCCAACTTGCGTGGCCGTGATTATTTCTGAGACTGATATGGACAGTCCAGATTCAAATATGCTCGATCGGGCTAGTATAACACACCGAGAGATGATACTCTTTATTAGAGAATAGTATAGCATGTACGAGTATTTCGTGTATGCCTTACTGTTGATACTTGGATATTCATATCACTCTGCTAAGAGTAACAATCGGTCATCATGCCGCACCAACCATGAGAGTTCTGCTGAGAACAACAAAGGAAATATGAGGCGATTCATGCATTAACTGGTGATGCTAAAATTCACAGAATACTTGGGATTGTTGCTACATGCTCCATTCTAGGTGAATTAATAAAGCGAAGAAGTATTCATCACTTATCAAATGGCCTTATCCTTTGCAGGACGGCTGTAAAAAAATTTGTTTTACAACTTTAGCCCTGAACTAAAATCCATCATCAACAAGCGGTTATACTAATCACACATATTGGTCGTTCATAAGATATAAAATGAAGAACATTCCCAACAATGCCTGACGATTTCCTTTTCGGTTCACAACACATATCATGAACTTACTTCCTTAGAACACATGTAACATTGTTACCTAGGATGAAATCCTCACCTCATACCCATGCATAATCATAATAGCATTCATACGATTATGTTGATGTCTAATATATAAAGTTTAATGGTTAAACAAGAAACTTCATATTGTATTCCTTAATACTATGTCTATCTAGAGTGTTCATGCTTCGCAGTTTTGTGTTTTCAAATATGCACGACTTGAAAGATACGTTAGGGAATGAAACATTTCAAGTCAAATATCACTAAACTCAAGTGGAAGGATGATGTTGTGGTTGTAGCTCCGTACTTCTTTACTTCTTCAAGTCTTCGCAATACTTGTAATGTCTCATCCTAATACTTTCAAGCTAACCTATGCGAAGTTGACTCTAGTACATTTAAATCAAGTGACTCTTAAATGAGTTTTGGCTCACTAAAATGTGACAACCAAACTTGCCATACCAACGCTTGGTGGGTTCAACCGAGCTATGCTCTAACAAAGCCCCCATTTGGTAAATAATAATAGCTTGACCAACATGTTTAATTAAGGTAGTTCTAGTAGCCTTTGATAACAATTTATGAAACCAAATAGAAATCGTAGCATCAAGAGCTTGCAAAATGCTCATATGGGTTTGAAGTTTAGAGTCTTAAAAAGCAGGAGGGGTTCCTAAATACTTTTCTCCCAGATCTCTACTATATATACCAAGAATATTGGCCAAATTATTTTTTTAAGAGTTCAAGAATTTTTTTACTAAATAAGATACCAAAATTTTCAAAGTTTATCTCCTGGCCTGAGGCAAGACAATACTTATGCAAATAATCTTTAATAGTTTCAAAATCCTTAACAGTAGCTTTGGAAAAGAGCAAAGAATCATCAACAAAAAGGAGATGTGTCATAGGAATAGCATCCTTACAAACTTTAATACCCTCCACTAAACCTTTACTAGTAAGAGCATTAATGTAAGCAGACAAAGCTTCAGAAAAAATAATGTAAAGAAAAGGAGATAAAGGGTCTCCTTGTCTCAGACCTCTTTCAGGTTTGAACACCTCAGAAGGAATGACATTCAACAAGACAGAGTAAGAGACAGTAGACACATTGGGCAATGATATTTACCCAATAGTCAGGTAGACCTATTTTTTTCAAAACTTTTTCAAGAAAAGACCATTCCAGTCTATCATAAGCTTTAGACATATCAAGTTTGATAGCTGCAATACCCTCAGTTTTTTTATGATGATTCACAGTATAAATTTCCTCATTAGCAAGAAGGATGTTATCATAAATATTTCTCTTAAGAACAAAAGCACTTTGATTTTTGAGAAATAAGATCATTCATAAAAGGTTTAAGCCTATTTTATAGGGTCATAGATAGGATTTTATAAATAAAGTTACACAGACCAATAGGCCTATATTAAGAAACTAACTCAGCTATGGGAACTTTGGGAATAAGGGATATGTTGGTATGATTAAAAACTTTATCAATGTGGCTTGTTCTGAAGCAGGTCTGAGTTATGTCAATCACAGCCTCTCCAACAATGTCCCAATGTTTTTGGTAGAATAGACTAGTAAACCCATCAGGTCCAAAGGAATTTTTTCCTCCCATTTGGAAAAAAAACATTTTTAATTTCCTCAGCAGTAAGAGGAGAATCCAAATGAGAGTTATCTTCATCATTGAACTTCACGGGGAGTTCTTGAAGGATCTCATCCTGATATTGTTGAGGATTATAGGTATACAGGTTTTGATAATAATTAACAAAAGAGGATCCAATACTATCCCTATCAGTTAAGATGGCTCCACTAGAGTTTTTTAACTAGCTTATAACATTTATTTTCCTTCTGAAAAGAGTAACTCTATGGAAATAGGGAGTTGATAGACACATTTTTGTGTCTGAATTGTCCTTAGTGTCTCTATTGTTAGTGCTTGATTTTGTACTTATTATGGTGTTTTTATGCTTGTGTAGATGTTTTTGGAGAAATACACTTGTGTGGAAAAAGTTGCTAAAAAAGTGCCATTTGGACCTCCGAAGAAAAGTACTAAAAGCACCCTCATTTTGGATAAGGGCACCCCTAGGCACCCCTTAAGGCAGTTGCTAAAGGGACCCCTAGTGTGGATAATGGCAATCCATACTCTTCGTTTGAAAAGTGAAAAATTGGCGGAAAATTTCTTTTCACATGCGTAACTTCTGAGATTTTCTGGAAATGATTATTCCCAAGATTCTCGTGAATCTGTTCGTTGGTATTGGTTGGATATGACCTGTTTCGGTCAAACATGGGAGGCACATGTGTTAGTTTCCATAAAAAAGGGATATTTCGTGAAACAGGGCAAGCATATTACGTGAGTTATTCTCGGGATATTCCATGATGTATCTTGCAAGTTTGCGTAAGGCTGCAGCATGCAATTCATCTCCAGGGAGGTGTTTTTAACGATTTTGAGTGGTTTGACACATTCAGGCGCGTGGGAAATGGAAGAATTTGGGAATTATTCCCTTAACAGGCCGTGAAGAATAATATGAGTTATGACGAGATTATTTGGAGTTATGGGGAGTTATTCTTGGTCCAAAGTTGTATAAATAGGCTTATGGCGTCACATAATGGGGGATGGAGAGTTAGGGAGAGGTACAGAGCATCAACAGATCGAGAAAATCAAGTTACGGAATTATTTTCTACTGTTGCTGTACCAAGAACACGAAAAACATAAGACGCACACCAACAATCGTATTTGCTACAGTGAAAACGACAACGGCTTGGCAGTCGTATATGCTACAGTGTCAGTGACAGTAACCTTTTATCGTTCTCTGTGACAGTGTTTTGAAACAATTATAAGCGTTGCAAACACCCGGTTTTAACCATTTTCTCTATATTTGATCTTTGTAAACACCTATTTGAGCAATGAAAAATTCCTTTGAGTGTGTTTTCACCATGCGGGGCTAGAACCCATCACTGGGACGACAGAGGAAGCTGTTTTTCACCCATGTGGTAATTAAATTAATTCTTTTATAACTATTTGCATAGAATTTAATTGTTTTATGATTTCTATTAATTATTTGTTATTTTGTCTGAGGTCGCATGCTTAGTTTTAATTACTTTTGATGCATCATGCTCACAAGTTACAACTGATGTTTTATGAAATCTACTTTGGAAAAGAATGAAGTTAATATTTCTTTTATTTTGAGCTATAATTGCATAGGATTAATTTCTGAACCACTTGAATACGAAAAAACAGTGAAATCCTGAGTCCTAGTAACTCTCTTCATCATGTGACAATATTTGTATATATTTTAGTTTATTAATTCTTAAAATCAATCTCATCAAGTCCGAGTGAACGATAACCTTACTTAACACTATCTAAAAATCACATCAATTTTTGGCGCCGCCGACGCGGACTTGTTTTTAGGTTTTTATTTTTATTTTTATTATTTTTGTTCCTTTTTACGCGTATTGGCATTTTCTGTTTGCTTTCAGATTTAGTGTGAAGCTTAGATCATCTCCAATGGAGTATGGGTATGTATCATATGTGGACACCTAAGAAAAAAGGTATTTTATAACATATAATCCAAATACACATATTTTTTTGATAAGCAACTCCAGTGGTAGTTGTATCGATATCTATTTTGATATACTTGTCGCTTATTTATAGAAACAAAATCTAAAAAATTAATTAAAATACTAACAAATTAATGACGTGGGTATAGATGGGAGTCTCCAAAAACCCATACTCTCCTCCAAACTCAAACTTCCACGTCATATTAAATTTTGATTATCCAACCACCACTGGAGAGGTTTTTTTTGTTAAGAGTTTCTAAAATCCTAGGTGATATCAATATTTTTTAAAACCCATACTCCATTGGAGATGCTCTTATGAGAAAGAAAAAGTGTTGAAAAGTAAAGCGAAGCCAAATAAGGAAAGAAAAGAGAAATCCAAAGGAGTAAAGAAGAATATTTTTGTGTATAGTTAATTTATTTGTATTCTATTTTTTTTTATTATTTTTAGAAACTGTAAATACGCTTTTATTTTTGTAATCTTTTATTTTTGGACTTTTTTACTTTTTATTTTGGGCATTGGACATTATTAATTTTAAACCCTAAGGAAGGGTTAGTTTAAATATAAACTGCAAAGGGAAGGACGACAATTACGATACTGTCTCGGCCCCTCGGGTTCGTACACTGACATAGGAGTCAGTGGCCCGAGTCGACTTCAACGGCTCATCCCCCATCTAAAATGGGAGGTAAGAATTCTAATCACCCGCGAATCCCCTGTCAGCGGGTTTACTGGATGATTTTGTATGCATATATGTTGAAGTATTGAAAACGGCTGCTTTAATTTCCTAGTAAAGGGGAAGGCCTGGCCATACAAGATAAGGGTTCGGATTTCATAACCGTTCTGTTCTTTCCCGCCTTAAGAAAATGATACCAAATGCGAAACCAAGCTTAAAATATTGACTAGAACGAGACCGATAGGGTAACGAGCTTAATATAAAAGTCGTTCGAAAAATATTGGTTACTCTTTTGAGCATACTTTGAAGTTCATGATGGTTCTGTAAGTTGAATGCGCTGCCTTGTAATGTCGGTGAGGCCTTAGGTATCAAAGCTCCACACATCTTCCCTCATCTCTATTTAACTTACTTTAACTCGGATTGATTCCAGAGAGGTTTGCTCAGATTTTAACGAATTCCTTTTCGAAAGAATAGAAGCTGGCCTAGAAACAATCTAAGTGGAGCCATCATGCTTTTTATTTGCTAGAAATCAGTAGGTTTGTTGTGGTCGAGTCATCCTTATTTGTGCTTGTGTAGAATTCCCTTGAAGTTAGGATGTCAAACTGGTATTATAATAGCCATCACAATGAATATGAATATCCAACTGAACAATATGGACATCACTATTTTTATGACCATAGTGTGAATAGTGGTTGGGAACGCCAATCTTTTGAAGGTCATGGTCCATACCATGGTGAGCCCAATTACTATCCACATGCCCACCAGTCATACAAGAAAAATTCCTATAATTCCTCTTCTCTAGATGAGGCGCGTAAGATACTTGAGTCAACACGTAAGTTACTTGAGTCGACACATAAGTTAGCGGACACAGATGACTTAGTTATAGACGAAAGAATTGTAACAGTGAGTGAAACTTCTTTAGAAGGTAACCTTAGGAAGTTATCTGAGTCAACATGTAAGTTAACTGAGTCAACACGTGAGTTTGCTGAGTCAACACGTAGGTTAGAGTTAGAAACGGAAGAAAGAATTACTCTTTGTTTATGGGTGAAAACTATTCCTGCCGGATTTGGTAATTTCGGGTGTGTGGATGAGGAATGAATCTAAACCCTAAACAAATGCACTGCGCGGTGAGTTCTTGTGATTCGGGAAATCAATCTGTACAACTCTAGCCTAAACCAAGAAATGGTCATTCCATACTTGCTTCGGTCACAAAGTGCAGGAGATGGGGTTGATCTTAGGGAGGGTAGCGAAGAAGGTGTTGAGATTGTGAAGGTGTTGGCTATGTATGACTTATATCAGAAAGCTGAACTGGCTTGCAGGATGTAATCTATCAGTTCCGGTGTTTGAATACGGTTGTATCAACACTTGCCTCTGTTGTCTTGTTTTTTTTCAAAAAATAGGGTGGAGAACCTATTTATACAAGTCTTTAGCCTCACCCACGTATCTCATGGGAAGTGGAGAAAATGGAGTGATGGAGTAGTGGAGTAATGTGTTAGTGTCACACGACCAGTCTTGCCCACTTCTTCCATCATCACTAACCGTCCATGACTTCCTGACACGTTCTTGTGATGGCGCTTTGTGCGCTGCACGCTGTAAACCGCCAGACCAATACTCCAGTATGTATCCCCCAGTTTGTGACATGATTGATGTCTTGAGTATGTGGATCGTGGGACCCACAGAAAGTAGCATGTAATGCTAGATTAAATAACTAGGTTATTTAGGAAGTCGATACTTGTGAAGTATCGTGTGTATTCTATGCAGGTACTGCATTGAGTATACTCAGCATGTATGAAGCATCGCTGTTTGAGCATCTTAAACTAGCCTCATGTCCATCCTACTTCATGTGATGGTTTGGAGGTTGCGCAAGCAAGTCCTCCCTTTGCCGACCACATGGTGTGGTAGAGTAACGGGTGGTGATCACCATGACGCCTCACTGAACAATTAACTCCTGATCAGGGCTGCATAAATAAGCCGGTGAAGTTGGACGGACGAGATGATCTTTGAGACAATCATCTGCGACCGTTGATGGAATTAGGGTTTTGGAGGAGGTGCGCAAGCACCACTTTTCATCTTGGTCGAATCCAAGCTTGGGACACGATTTTGGCATGGCCGATCGGACATGCGTGTAGATGGCATGACGGTGTAGGGGCCTATACCTCATTGTCTAATGAAAGTGTGATCTGGGCCACTCAATTTGTCCGGCGAAGTTGAGTGGTCGAGATCAATTTTCTATAGAAAACTAGCACCGCAAAATCCGCGCATCGTGCCAAATTCGGGCACGCGTTCCAAGACGACTAAGCTTGGCCGGTCTTGGCCGATTGATCCGGCATGTAGGCGGTAGGCTGACGTTCACGCCTATACCAAACTGTCCCATGAAAAAGTGATCTTAGCCACTCAATTTTTCCGGCGAAGTTGAGTGTTCGATATTAGTTTGCAATTTGGAAGTGTGAACACGCTAGTTTGGGCGTGCGATTTGGAATAACCAGGCATGGTATGCCTTGGCCGATCAGGTGAGGGAATACATGGTCCCACAGTGGTCATGTTAGTATGACCGAACCTGCTTAATCTAATCTTGGACCCTTCGTTCGTGCCGGAGAAAACGGACGCTCGTGATGTTCAAAACCCTAATTTGGGTTTCACGGCCATGCGTCATGCTCTGTTCGGGCATACGAAATGGAACAACCAACTATAGTTGGTCCTGAACGATCATTCAGGTATGTAGGCGGGTCTGCGGTGATTGTGTTGACATTCTCTGGGCCCTTTGAATCTATATCTATACCCTCCATCTATACCTGCGAAGATGGATGGTTGAGACTGTTTTGTGACACATGTAATGTGCCGCAAACCCTAATTTAGGGTTTTTCGTCCATACTGCTTTGGCTTGGACGTTTTGTCAAACTATTCCAACCTTTGGGGAGGCCGACCATGCGGGGCGCGTGTTGGTTCGGTAGTGAATATTCTAATACCTGCTTGGGGTCATGGATCCGATCTAGGCTATCTAATTCATGCTGGTGAAGTTGGATGGTCATGATCGTTTCTGAGACTGACATGGACAGTCCAGATTTGAATATGCTCAATCGGACTAGTATAGCACACCGAGAGTAATATTCTCAATCGGGCTAGAATAGCACACTGAGAGTAATATGCTCAATTCGGGCTAGTATAGCACACCGAGAGATGTATGCTCAATCGGGCTAGTATAGCACACCGAGAGTTACAGCATGTACGGGTATTTCGTACATGCTTCATTACTAATATTTGGAGGTTCTTGTTGCTCTGCTGAGAACAACACTCAGTCGTCATGCCGCACTGATAACGAGTACATGAAATACAAGGCTGGTTATGCATTAATTAATAATGTTGTATTTAATTCACAGAATACTGGGATTGTTGTCACATGCTCCATTCTAGGTGAATTAGTAAAGTGAAGAAGTATTCATCACTTATTAATGGCTTTATCTTCTGCAAGATGTTAGCGCAAAATTTTGGCTTTTACAATTTTAGCC
Organism: Papaver bracteatum; assembly: GCA_023529315.1. Classification (NCBI taxonomy): domain Eukaryota; kingdom Viridiplantae; phylum Streptophyta; class Magnoliopsida; order Ranunculales; family Papaveraceae; genus Papaver; species Papaver bracteatum. The sequence continues at coordinate 60,905 of JAJJWX010001211.1, forward strand.
TTAAATGAAAATCCACCATCAACATTAAGTCCCCTTCCTAGCACATAATGGTTACACTATTGTGGGGTAGGCATGAGATGCTGACAAATTTGTATACTGAAATGACCAAGCTAAAGTGAATACACATTTACCGGATAGGTCGAAAAAGGAAGTAGGACTTGATCTGGTGAGTCTCTTTGGTTTCCTTCGAACATATCTGGACAGATCTTGGCCTCTTTATTGGACCAGGTGCACTCCCTTTCGTTACACGACAGCTATCCTTGGATATATTCGATAAGAATCGTTGATCGTTATCCCTAATCAGTAGCCTTTATAGGTGGCAAGTAAAGACTTCTTTTCTCCTGGGATTCTGTCGACTTGTGAGATTTATAAAGAAAAATTCAAAGGATTCATCTCACGTAGTCGTTTCTTCTATATCTCAGATACTGCTCCACACTTATCTGATCTTCTAATAGATTGATTTTTTTTGCATGCTCATAGCTTCTTCTTCTTTGCATTTTATCATGGAAGCGGTGGAAGACCATTCTGTCACTTCTCCAGAAAGAAGCTTCGAAGTTGAAATGCCCGAAACCCATGCGCACCAAGAAGTAATGGCTAAAATCCACCTTCCACTCCGCGAAGTCGGCTGTGCTATACATGGGATGTCCATTCTGCACCTGCGTATTTCCAGGGGACGCATCTGTGCCCTTTCAGATGCGATTGACATGGAGGAGCGGTGGAGGCGTGAGGAAGAGTTGCAAGCACCAGTAAGCGCAATGATAGAGAGATTTGCAACGCGGTTGAAGAGGCGGAGGTTTGAGCATAAACGACCTCCAAATAAAGATAATTGCGATTACCCAATCCAAGACGGTGTGATAATTCTTGATTCTGACACAGAAGAACCTGAGCGTTTGAAAGCAGTCAGCACGACTCCTAATGTTGTTGTGGCCTTTGATGCTCTTGCTGATGATGTTGGGATGGAGTGCATTGATGCAGAAACATCGGATGCAGAAGCTGAGGCAGATCCGAAGGGAGGAGCATCAACAGGTGATGGCGTTGAAGCAGAAACTAACGGCGGTGCAGGCGCGGTCGACCCTCTTGACGGCTGAAACCTCTTTACCCTTTTTTTCTCAAGTATATTCCATAATTTGTGACCATCTTCCTTGTACTCAGTGGAAACAGAGTTTTTCTTCTATTATTTGATTGTTTGAATAAAGGTTTTTACGTTATAATCCTTTATCAAGACTACAACTAAACCTTCTCAGGCGCAAGGGTTCTTTGTGATAAAAGAAATAATGCCATAATGGAATACAACGGACATGTGTTCCTGATGCGAGATCTTCCTGACTTTTTTGGGGTGAGTGTCTCAAAGCATCTTCACTTTCCGCGCATATCTTTTCCCTCGACTCTTTTCAGGATGTTTTTGCTAAGGGTTTATTTCCTATCTTGCTCTAGTGGGTTGACTTAGGCGGGACTTTGTGTCTTTAGAGATAAGGAGGTTCTTATATGGAAATAATACTTCAATTAATTTGAAATTTGAAAATTGAAACCCTAATTATGAGTGCAAGTATTGCAATCATTTTCTAGAGGAATTACAAATATGATGTGAAATTGTAAAGTGAAACACGCTGGAGGAAGTAGCATAGCGTCTTAAAGCGTGTAGGACACTGGAAAGTGGTAGCACAATGTCTTAAGTACGGTAGGGTTTGAGACACCGCGAGTGAATTATTACGCCTTTTAACTTGTTAGCGTTGATGAGTTTGCAGTAGCCGCCTAGGATGACATCTGCTACCAGGTATGGTTCATCCTCCCTCTCGGTGGGTGAATCAGGTGAGGTAGCCACTTTCACCGTAATGCTTCCAACCTCAAATGCGGTTCTCTTCGTTACCAGATCTCCAATTCCAAACGGGTTTGGGCGTGTAGACATCTGGTTCCTGGTCTTGTCATCTTTGATCGAGACAGCTTCTAAACTCCTGATAAACTATTTAAAGGGGCCGACCTCCCATTCGCATCTCTTAGCCATGGTTGGTTTGTCGGCTAGAGCCAGTCCCTAGGACTTATCAGAGTGAGGGGCGGTTGGTTGTAATGAGAGTTGCGTGATGAGATTTACTTGAGCTCGGAACCTTTTGATGCATGCTGAAGGGATCTCTCCGGGAAGTTGTGTCACGTTGGCAAGTTGCTGGCGTGGCAACAGATAGTCATCAGGTCCAGAAGGCGTGTTGGAGATTCTTTCAGGTATCGAAGCCGGTATAGGACAGACTCCTAGCATTGCCTTGTTGTCGTGCATCCAAGAGCGTCCTAGGATCATGTCATAGTTGGGATGGTCTTTGAATATGTGGAACTTTTCTTGTGTTGAGGAATCACCCAATTTGACTTCAAGATTGATGTATCCATATGCATCTCTGAGTTCTCCTTCTGGATCCTTAACCACAGTTGGGTGACGAGTAGCTTCCTGCTTCGAAATCTTTGTTGCTCTCAAGGTCTTGACAGTAATGATGTTAAATTCGGAGGCCGTATCAATCAACGCGCTATCGAACTCAGTGTCTCCCAAATGAGAACTACACCATTTTTAGGAAATAACAACGGATTCTGGCCGTTGTTGACTGGGTTCGCAATGACAGTTCGCCATTCCAAAACACGGTGTTGCATATTTTTCACAACGGCATAAGCTCCGTTGCGAATCTTAGTCAGCAACGGGGATTCGCAACCTACTTTTCTGTTGCGAACCTGTTTATCAGCAACCAAAGTCTGCCGTTGCTAAGATGTTTCTAATGTCAGGAATACCCCTAGCCGGAACTAAAATGTTATTGGTTCTGGTTCTAATTAACTGGTTCTGGTTCTAATTTAGCAACAGATTAAAGACGTTGCTAATATTTTGCAACATAAAAAAAATGTCAAGTCTTCATTGACCTGGTCAAAATCCATTTCCCCCCACATCCCCCCCTGCAGTTACCCAGTTCCCCACATTCACCATTTCCACAGATATACATTCATTCATTCAACATAAATTCATTCATTCATTCAACAAACAAAACTGTATGAAATTATGAAAATGGATTCTTCAATTGATTTTAACAAAAAGTATGAGTATTTGATACAAATGTGTTCTAAGTATCACAACAAACTAGTGTACACATTAGAAACATACTTGGTTCCTAAGTTCAGTTCATGGAAAGTTACGAAATTCCTAAGTTCTTCTAACTTAAATCACTATAAGGAGATACTACATAAACTTACAAATCTTGCAGCTTCTAAAGGACCTAATGGTTGCTGCTTTGTTCTCCAACCTTAATTTCTGATCTCATAACACAACATCATTCAATCAACCTGCGAACAAAGAATCACAAATTATTCCAATCAGATAACCAGTATGATTATAAATATTGAGTCAAAAACTAATAAATCTCAAACTGAAAAGAAGGCAGATAATCACAATACCTCGTCTGTAACATTCACTATCCATCTTTCTAGATCAGCTAAACCAGATTTCACGTATTCCCCGTTGGAAAACGTACAACACTCACGATGCAATAAAAGACTGCAGAAAAAAATATCAGTTAAATATAAAACTTGTGAAAACAACTTGAGCAGCTTCAAACGGTACAATTGGACTCACCTATTGAACAATTGTATATCAATTATGGAGCTAGCACACCTTCTCCGTCAAAGCTTTTTCATCATAACTGCGAGGTAAACAAAAAAAGAAACGAAATCAGCACTTGACGGAGATGTCTGAGACATGTAAGACATTAATAAAGTATATGCTATATGACAAGGACAAACAAGGGTACTAAATTCCAGAGCTAAACCTCAGCACAACGATTATGAAAAAGCAAATCAACCAAAGAGAGTTAATGCTCAAAAATGGAAAAGTTGAAGTAATAATTACCTTATGTACATAAGTTCCAGAGCTAACATACCAAATTAAACGATCAACAAACTCAAAGTAACTCCTATATGTAGAATGACCTGCAAGACTTATATGAACAGCCTCTAGAACACCCTGAAAATAAAAGCCAAATTAAAGACACCTACTGTCAATAATTTGGTGTTTAATTTGGAAGCCACTAAATTTGTTCACAAGAAAATAGATTATTAAACTAGCAGGTCAAGATAACATTAAACCATGAGAAACTTAAACTGTATTATTTTATTAAGACATGAAGATAAGAAGGAATTAAACTCACCCCACATTGTAGATGATGCAAAACACTCAGATTCTCAAACCTCGATTCAAATAGTTAGGCTTCACACATCGAATGTAATGAGGTTCTGTGGTGTTGAGGGTTTCCATTAGTGCTTGAAGTTGTTGCTGGAATAAAGAAAAGAAAAAATAATTGCCCGTAATTAGAAAGTATTTATAGCAACAGTTCGATGGATATTAGAAAATCAATAAAATTGAAATCCTGCACTGAAACTGCACCCAAACAGCAATACAAATAAAACCTGACTATTTCTAAGTCTAATTTTCATCCCAAGGAAATGAAAGAAATCTGTTTCCCTACGCTTTACTTAGTAACCAAACTATAAAGTTCTACAATATCCATTAATCTTCAAAGTTATAGCAACATGCCAATATCCTGATCCATTTTCCGTTCCTTCTAAAGATTATTCCACAAAGCGGAAAGTGTATACCTTGAACCTGGAGAACACGAAAGAGAACTTGTATGATTACCTTGAATGTTCCTCTGGTGATGAAGCAAAGAGGCCAGCAACAATAAAGCACTTAGAAGATTATAAGAGATTGCAGTGCTCCATCACCACATAATCTCTGTTTTTATCCAAGAAAGAATCAACTTGATAGGTAACCTACAAAACAAAAACAAAAGAAACAACTTGGAAACTCCACTAAAAAGAATAACTATATGCATATCAAAAGTTAATTGGTGTAGCAAGTAAAAGTCTACAAAAGAATGACACCCTCATTCCTCACATTTGCGTAGAATTATAGAAGATAAAACATCCAGAAACGTGCAGTTGTGATACCATTACAACAACTATAAAGTGGAACTAATTTGTAGCTGAAAAATAGTCTGAAACCTAAGTAGATGTTTAACCTGGGTAGAGACAGATTTAGGGCATGTTCATGCTAGTGGATGAAATGAGATAATTTTTAGTTGCTGCTCACCAGGAAAATTATTCTCTTGAATGGTCTTACCACCCTAACTGGTCAACTCTATCTGCTCCCCTGCTATACACATTAAGGCTCATTCTCGGCAACACAAGTGTCACCAAGCTCAAACAGCTGGACCACTGAGTGCAACACCTTAAGTGATGTATTACTAAAGATCTAATCAGTAATCTTTAAGTGAGTTTTCAAGGACAGAAATATATTACTAACGAGTATGATGGGGCAGCCCTGATTCCTCCCTCTTCGATTTCATCAAAGAGAGCTGATCTATTGTTCCCGTAGTCCATACATTCAAATAATTCCCATAAGTTCAAACACATAATCCACCAATTAACAATCAATGCTCATTACAAATTCAAAGCACATTTTCAGTCAAGAGCTTATCTTTAAGAGCTTTGAGAGTTGGTTCCAGGTCTAACAAAAGTGTGAACTGCACAAATAGAAAAAAAAGAACATATAAGTTAAGACAGTTGTTATGAAGACCCAATGGTGTAATGAATAAAATTCAAATGATAATGTAACAAAGATCACAACAAAGACTTACCAGAGTACCAACAACATAGTCCGTAGCAACTACACGAACATCATTGTACCTAAAAAGTAATTACATAATAAAGATTAATATCCATAAGTTTGAACTCAATATGATAAGCATAAGCAAAGGAAGTGTACTTACCAGGGATTGATATGACCCCGGGTGGCTACTACCACTTCAATTGACCTGAACTGCAATCACTTGCGTAACAAAATACAACAGAACCCAAATCACAGACATTCATAAAGAAAAACTGATTATATTAATACTGCCGGTTCACATAGATACATTACGATTAAAAGTTTTTTAAGCACAACTGCCTGGGAGTCTTCATTATGTACAACTGCATAAGAATATATATGCTAGCATGCTAAGCACATGTACAAAAGTGTTTCAAAAAAAACAAAAAAAAGATAAAGAAACTGCCTGAGAGTCTTCCTTATGCACAACTGCATAAGAATCTACATGTTAGCATGCTAAGCACATGTACAAAAGTGTGAACATATATAAACCAAAAAAGATAAAGCCATGTGTTGTTAATAAAGTAATTATCGAGCATTATATACGATGGCTGAGATATCTCCAAAAAAGTTAGTCGACCGCCGACCAAACTAGTCATTTCTGATGCATTTCTTTGGATGAAGCACGTACCCTCCAATTCCAACATCTTGAAAGGTTGAAACAAACTTGTTAAATTTCAGGACTGGTTCATTTGGGAAAATTGTCCAACATCACCTTTCCAAGATTAGATGGTACAATATAGTCGTGACACATACGTCCCATGGCACTAGTACACAGCCTACCAAAAACAATGACTTCATCATCAAGGTTCAACAATGAACATGGAGGCATTTCAGTACCTGCTACTGATGATCGAGCTGGTGAAGGTGTTTGAGCAGTTGAAGGTGTTTGAGAAGGTGTAGGTGTTTGAGAAAGTGAATCATTCTGAATAGGAGAAGTTGTGTGACGTTGTGAACAACTGTTGTTGTTTGATGCAACAACTGACCCTGGCATTGCAGTTTGAATTTCCTTCACAATGTTACATACTGATCCTAAACTTGTGATCAGAACCTCCACCTTGGTACTTATCTCCTCCAACTGATGCTTAACAGCTTCATCCTTGGATTTCAGTTCTTGTACTTTAGCACATGCAGGAGCAGAACAATCATATTGTGTACGAGTAATAGGACCAACATCACGAACCCGTCCTCTACATTCCTTCCCAAAAGCTTTAGTCACTACATCTAAGTCTGGTATAGGAATACCCGCAACTTTTTTATGGTTGATATCTTCTTGCACCTTCTTAAGCTCATCCTGCCATGTTGAGCATAATAGTGCATGTGTCAGATATAAAATATATAAATGACTAGTAGATAGTATACATATGAGTACTAAAATTCAGATGAAACACAAGTTGACTCACAAAGTGTTTTTGCGCACTAGGTAGAATTTCCCCTCCCTCTTGAGTATGAGCTTTAATCCACACATCAAAGGTGGTGATTTCCACATCAGGATTCTCGTGCTCCTACCAATATAACGAATCGATTTGTATTAATCAATCTAAATAAGGATAATACTAATCATAATGCACATATTTTGAGATTCATAATACTAAAATCAATATACATACCAGTTCAGCTTTGACCAAAGAATGAGGTTTATGACCGGAGGTGTGAGAGTGGTCATATAGCTGTCGCTTCCTCTTGTGCTCAGTTCTACTTTCCTGTTGTTTAACAATGTTTTCATTCAAACAGAATTCTATCCACTCCTCTTCGTGTACACCAGGAGGAATATGTGCAATCCTTTCCTCATGAGTTGGATAGAGATCATAATAAGCATACCGTAACTCATGCTTATGTCTCCTCCATATAGGAGCCATCGACTTAACCACGCCAATATTACAAGGCTCGGGTAAAGGATATGTTTTCTGAGAAAAGAGAGTTATTTAGAATGTATATAGAGCTAGCTAATTATGTCATCATTTTAGCGATCAAAATAGTATGGAAAAAATCGAACCATCGCCAAAAATAAAATACCTTAATAGAAAGTGTGAACATAAATCATTTTTGTACCTGCAGTTCCTTCCAAATATTATCTTTGTAAGTATGGTGCACATGCTTCCATGTTTTAAATGAGATGGGGACATGAGTACGAGTCAAGGAACCTTTCAGGTGGCTGTATGATGTTGCATTTGCGGAATTGGGAAGACCATTCTCATCTACTTCCACTGCTGCCATAATAACCTGCAAAATAACAACCAAATTCTATGTGAGAAAGAAGTTAAACCTATAACAGCTAGCTTTTGTCACTATCCACATATACATATCAAACAGAACCTATAAAAAATGCACAAGCTTGATAACACAAAAAATAGGAGAAAAGAGAACAAACAGAACATATAAGATAATCCGCAAGTGATAAAACAAAATTTAGAAAAAGAACACAAACAAACAAGGCTAAACTATATTTATCACATGTCTTTAAACCACATAATCGACACATATAAGCTTCTCTAAACTGTCATTGTCAGTAAGAGATGAATGATAAATACTAGGAATTTCAATACTATCTATAGAGGAAGTCAATCCTTGCGATGAATGCAACACCAAAGACCACCATTTTTCAGACAGATCCTTTGAGTAGAAAACTTGTGCCTCTTCGGATGCAAGAATAAATGGCTCATCCATAACTCCATCAATGATTTTCATCTTCGAAAAGTTAACCTTTATCAACTTTATAATTGCATCAACCTTGCACTCATTAGTCTTGTCTTCAACCTTCACCCAATCACAATAAAATATAGTTTCTTCAAATTCCATAAAATTCAGCTTGATAATCTTCCTAATGACTCCATAATAGGTCATTTATGTTTCCTTGTAATTTGTGTCCATGGAATTTGCTCTATAACTTGTAATAGATTTCATCGACACACTACTGTTTTCATCGACGCACTACTGTTTTGTGACACAACCAAACCCTCGTAATCGTCAGCACAAAAAGTAAATCCATTCACTTGGTATCTCTTATACGACTGCGCCTTGAAGAGATGTCCATGCACTAGTCACCAAAGTGTTGAGTATGCTTCATTAGCTTCTAAAAACTGCAAGAAAACATGTGTGAAATCAAGCTAATTACATAGATTAGACAAAGAGAGTCAAGGTACATAATTTAGGCTAATATGTTACCTCTTCACGTAACCACAAAAGAAAACTCTTTGAGGGACAGTTTCTCTGACAATTAACATAGGATTCATACTTCCTACAATCAAAAGATAATTCAAAACAATTATATCGATAGACATATAACAGCTCAAAGGTGTAAAATTAAAACTATTTGTATCTATCGTACTTAAAACACTTAAAGGTATAAGATTAAAAATTTGTACCTTTTCCAATCATCTAATCCATCATACTTAGAGAGAAGCCATTTGCGAGCTTGTTCAAACTGCACCTGAGTTAGAATAATATCCTTAGGTTTACTTAAAGGCATCTCATCAGAAAACTCATTGTCATCATCAAAAAATGTCCGGCGAGTATGCTTATGAGTACCATCACCATCCTTTGATAGGCCCTCCATGCCATACAAGCTTACTTCTCGCAACGTATACCCTCTTGCGATGCACCCATCAGTATACCTTTTATTGCGCACCAAACCTTTGAAACCTTTCATTAGCCTGAAAAGTAGCAATTAAACAACAAAGTATGTCAGGCCATGACAACACTCAAGCTATATACATTAAACAACATTATCAATTAGTCAAGTTCTAGACATTACTCATATTATATATATTAAACTACAAAGTAAGTTGTGAAATTTTACCTCTCAAAGGGATACATCCACCTGAATCTCACCGGACCGGAGATTAAAGCTTCATTTGCTAGATGAATCATCAGGTGAATACTGGTAACAAAGAACGACGGAGGAAAATGTTTCTCCAGAACACAGATTGCTTCTACAAGGCTGGCTATTGCTTTTATTAGATGTTCTCGGTTTACAACCTTCGCACACAGAATGTTGAAAAATATGCTGATCCGGAGAAGAGAAACTCGTCGCTCTTTAGGTAGAGATGTTGCAGTATGAACCAGCAGCGGAAGCAAGTGCTGCATTACTACATGGTAATCATGAGATTTAAAATTCCTTAGCTCCGGAGGATTAATACTGACGCAGTTGCGAAGATTTGAAGAGAAACCGGAAGGCACCCTTAGATTCTTCAAAACTGTAAAAAAATCCATTTTCTCCTTCTTCGTCATCTCAAATGATCCTTTTTTCATTGTTGTTCTACCAGTCTCAGCATCCTCTTTCAACCACAACTTATTTATTATCCCCATATCTTCCATATCTTGACGTGCAGCCGGACTATCTTTTGACTTGTTGTTTCCCATCATAGTATTCAGAAGATGCTTTATTATATTCTTTTCTGTGTGCATGGCATCTATAATATGGCAAATTGCATTTGAACCCCAATTGGGCAAATCAAATAGAGTAGATCTTCGGGTGAACAGAGAATGGTCATTAACCTCATCTTCAACATTGGAATCATATTCAACTTCCTGAAAATAGATAACATAAGAACAAAGTTCAAGTTACTGAATTTTAAACCACACCAATGACTGTGAGAAGAAACAAGGGAAAGCAGAATCGGCTTATGCCATTGTTGTTCAATTAAATATACACATCAACATGAAGATCACTATTTAGTATTACCCTTGACCAAAGATAGACATTGTTGAAACACCCATGGTAGACATGACCAAAGGTGGTACAATCTCCTCATCGTGTATATTAATCCATATTGCACAAACGATTCAATATAGGTTCAAATATCTTAACATGATCATCACTGTAATAGAAAAACTCTGTACCTATAGAGCATCCCCCTAGAATCAATCCATTTAAACAAAGTGTATGCTAAACAAACAACATTTCTCAATCTAATTAATCAACTTATCTTTTTAATCACATCAATTAATGGAAAACCCATCAATACCAATTTATTATGTGCTTGATTTATGATATTTCTCATTACAAGATTCACAGTTCAATATAGTAAATCACTAGAATAGTTAGAAGTTATGATTAAACAAATAGAATCGATCTTTGCTCCTCTTCATCCCCAAATCAATTTAACTACAAGCTCAAACTAACTTTTAAATTCAATCAACAGGAAGCAATATGAACATCAAAAAAGATTTAAAAAAAATATGGCTTCATGGGAATTCATTGAACATAATATGCTAAAGCTTACTATACCAGCTTCAGAGAAATGAAACTTTCTCAACAAATCTAAAGAGCCAAAGAAATTAATTTCTGAGCACAACAACACCCTCCATACCATTGTTTTTTAATTTGCAAGTGGGCTATCTGAATTTCTACTCGTTACTCCATCAATTCGTAAACATATTAAAGATTCAAGGAATGTAAATCATAAAAACATGAAGGTGGCAAACCAAGCCCACAAAAAATGAAAGAGTTTATATATCCAGAATAAGCACTTTTAAAAATAGTGCGAATCTCCAAGGTAAAGAAAAACATAAGTCAAATGAATACAGGACAGAGGACTAACCTTGATGGTATCATCTTTCCTTTTACGTTTGAGACTTGCTTGTGATGGTTGTTTTCTCTTGCCCTTCTTGGAACTAATTTTACCTAGAATATCTTGTATCTGCAGCCCTGTTAGTGGCCATGGAGCTGTACCATGCTCCACCCGTCCATCGAAATTTGTCCTATCATCGCGATACTTATGCTTCTATGGTAGCCATCTTCGGTGTCCCCTGTAGCAGATCTTCTTAGAAAATGGCAGATAATCAAAAACAGTGCCTTCTCCACAAGTAGGACATGCACAATATTCATGAGTTACATATCCCGCTAAAGTCCCTAACGCTAGAAAATTGTGAATAGCCCACAACAACCGTGCTCTCAACAAAAATTCAGTTTGGCTGAAAGAGTAAAATGCTAGTACACCATCCCATAACTTCTTCAACTCATTTACCAGTATTTCTAAATAAACATCAAAGTTTTTACCGGGTGATTTTGGGCCTGATATCAGCAACGACAACAAAGAGAATTCCCGCTTCACACACAACGAAGGAGGAAAATTATAAATACAGATAATCACCGGCCAACAACTGTGTGCAAGACCAAAACACCCATTCGGATTGAAACCGTCAGTTGATATCCCAAGTGTAGCATTCCTTGGTTCCTTGGAAAACTCTGGCGAAAAACTATCTGCACATCGCCAAGCTGAATAATCGACGGGATGAAGCATGACGTTTATATCTCACTTTACTCTAGAATTCCAAGCTATTGCCTCCGCGATCCATGGTTCACTGTAAAACCTTTTCAGCCTTGTAATCAACGAAAAATGTCTAACCGTCTTCTGAGCAACAATAGTAAGCTTCCTCTCATTATTAAAAACCTTCTTATACCTAGATTCTTGACAAACGGGACACTTCACCAGTGATGCATGATCCTTCCAATACAAAACACAGTCATTTACACAGGCATCATATGTTATATAATCCATTCCTAGTTCTTGGATCATCTTTTTCACTTCTGGGTACTTAGATGGCAGTGTATTCTCTTCGAGAAGCAATTCCTTCATCAACTCTAAGAATGAAGTCATACCATTATCAGAAAACCCATATTGTTTTTTTATGTGATTCAACTTGATAGAAGCATACAATGTTGTCATTCCTTTAGGACACGACGTATACAAGGGTTCTTTTCCATGCTCATATACAGATTCCTTTGTCTTCCTTTTCCTAGTTCCAGCATCATTATGAACCCCACTATCTATTCCAATATTGTCATCTGCTATAGCAGCACCATCCTCCTCAACAACATCTCCTAAATTTTCACTCTCACCTATAGCAGGATCAACAACTACATCTCCTACATTAACATTTTCTACATTCTCAGCTACATTGCCATTACTAGTGTTATTCACATGTGACCGTGCTTCTACTTCTAACTTTTCCTCATGAAAACGCCATGTCGTGTATGTAGAAAGAATACCATACTTAAGCAGGTGCAATGAAATTTCACTAAGTGGCCCCAATCCTTTACCATTCTTACATCTACTACAAGGGCATGAGAATAAGGTATTTCCGCCACCATTTATATTAACAAACTCTATAAATGACCTAACACCTTCTATGTACTGAGCAAACTTACAAGGATATTTCATCCATCCCTTATCAACCATATATGACATACCCTAAAGACAGTATCTATGTTAAAATTCTTTCAGTATATGTACAATACATCAATACAAAATTAGCAGCATTTTTTGATATGATATCTACTACAATTCTAACATGCACCTTATGAATATGATATGTACACAGCATCAGATTAATGAAAAAATACTATCATTTTAAACTATACTAAATCCATTCCACGAAATTTATATATCTACTTCAATTATAACCCGAGGGTACATTTCTAACAACAGATGATACAACCAAACAATAGAGCTAGTTTTCTATCCAAACCATAAAAACAAATACTTTCTTTTCACCCAAAAATTAAAGCTACATGTTAGAATTAAAGTGTATATCATGTATTTGATATATCCACTTCAATTCTAACCTGTAGCTTCAACTGATTCATAGTAAACTGCTAACCAATTCTATTTTTAATATATTCACTTATGCATAACATAAAAGAACATATCAAACTTATACTTTCAATGTTCTTCAGATCTCCAAAGTACTTCAGTTCTTCAACCTTGACAAACCCTAAAATGAAAAGAAGAAAATCGTATTAGATTCACATAGAAAACTAAGTTACAGCCTTCACACTTAATAAAAAATCAAGAACAAAAATTAAAAGTATCACAAATGTACATTCAAGTCGCCACCAACAACCAATCTAAATATAATCATTAAGTGTACATAAGTCTACATAAAGCATCTGATCAAATAAAAAAGCATCTATGGGCGAAGTTCGGACATGGAAAAAGAACTTCAGCACTTAAGGGTACATAAGTCTTAGCATAGATAGGCAAGATAAGAAATGAACATAGAAGCTGGTATAGTATAAAATTCCAACAAAACTAAAATTTCAGAGCATAGATTGATGCACATGTATAAGGATAAGTTGTAACAAAAAGTGGTTAATCTACATTCAAGTAAAAAATAGTTATGCCTTGAGACCTTTCTAATGCAAATGCATTTTATTCAACTTATAATGTGTTATACAAGTTTGCACACATTCTAATGAAACTATCAAGTATCCAAGGGACAAGGAAAATATGTTATTTGGCCAAGTACTTTCAATAACATACAGAACTTTAAAAATTAATTACTGCAGTACTTATTCCTTGCTTCTCCAACGGTAGAGTCAATACTTTTCTAAATAGTTTATTCATCTATTTGTTCATCAGACTGAATCACAATGAAAAATAAATCACGCCAGCACCTATAATTTACAAGCTGACTAATGGTATACCGGATAATGTACATCCACTTGAAGACCAAGTCAAATCCCATGTCTTACTTATGTTACTATCTAATTCAAACAGGTTACTCGCCAATGATCACAAAATGGTTACTTTATATAAAAAAATTATCAGTTAAGTTCACTAAGCTCTTATTCAGAGATCTACTTTCCATATTACATGTATTACACATTTGTTCATATTACCTACATGGTTATTCTTATTCAAAATATGGTGTCAAAGATAAACACAATCATGCAAGAATGATAACTTCACACCCACAAAAAGATAATGCACGAGTGAATAAAGAATGACAAACCAGTATGCATCAATTCATACTTAGACTGAATATCTAGCATCTTACATTAACAGCCTTCTGAGAAAAAGTATCATTACCACACAAGAACCAATCCAGAACTACAGATCATTAACAGTAATGCGTAAGAACTTGTGTTTGTTATTATTCAGCTCCTAAATCATTATATTTTATACATTACTATAATAAAACTACACCTTATGCTAAAAACATAAGTATTATTAGACTCTGCGAGTGAACTGAATAGACAGCATCGTAAACGGCATAAACAGTTACAATTTACTAACAATACTATAGGGATAAAATTAGCAAGACAAAAATAAAAAGAAGATCTAATTACTATTCAAGAGCTACATGGATAACGCATTACTACTTAAAGTTGATGCAGCATCAACTTTAATAAAAGCTCAAGTACACAACAAGAACTTAAACCAGACTTTAATCAAGGGATATACCAACAATATTTACACCTTTCCCATCTAGAAAGCTTGAAAAACAAAGAAAAAAAGGCTCCTAAATTTTGAGGAAAAAAAATATACTTAAAACCCTCTAAACCCGAGTACTTTTGGAGACATACTGAGAATGAAAATCGAATATAACTTGATAAACCAACTGAAACGGGGACTGATCAATTTAGTCAACTTAAGAATAGAAATCAAATTAGAAAATAAAAACATAAGAAAAAATAAAACCTAAAATATTTGTGTATGAAGATCAAATACAATTTATGTATTGACTTGTTGTTGACAACAAAGATTAGTGCGCGAACTGAGAAATAAGAAATGAGTTCACTTTACTTGATCATGACTCTTGAGCGGACGAGAAATTTATACTTGAGGTGGATATAGAAGAAAGTGGGTTAGAAAGAGGGAAACACCAGGATATTTATAATTGAATCAAATACAATCTTCGACTCTTCAGGCATTACTACAAAATTACCCTAACTTATAGGTCTCAAAAACATAAAGCTGATACTCAAAACTCAAGGACATATTTCACAGAATACTACCATTGTTTTGTACAAGATATAGTAATACCAGATAAGCAAAAGGGGACATGGGGATTCAAAATATGGACATAATTTTTAAAGCAAATTACCAACACTAGGAGATTATAACTTACACTCTTCTTCTTTGTTTCTACTGTAGCTTTAACACCTTTCTTCAGAGCCTGCAATAAACATTAACACCAAAGACATAGAGAGATTCAGTCTCCTTACATAATGTAGAGATATACACACAGGGGAAATTTCAAATAACTCGCATAATAAATCGATGTAGAGATTTAGTCTTTTAGAGATATAATAAAACAACATAAGTACATAACAAGTACATTTCAAGATTAAATCAAAGAAAATGAAACTTAAGACTAACTGAATGTGAATAAAAACAACACCTTGGGTCCATAAGTAGCTATATCAAAATACTAAGTACCCCCAATCATCAGATTTATCACAAAACCCCCGTATTTTTAAACCCAGGGTTTCATTTTCATTAAAATTACCAAATTTTATGTATCTAGAACAATGAGAATCAAAATTAACTAATGATTAAGCAAGCCCAAATTTTAATGAGCTTAAATCCTACATTCAATAAACTTAAATCAAAATTTTTAACTCCTAGACATCAAAGTCTCTGAACCCTTAAAATAGGAACTGAAACCCTAGATATCAAAATCTGTAAACCCTAAAAAATTCGCTAAAGATTATACCTGATGATACACTTCTACACGATGATGGAGTTTAGAGATTCACAAGAGAATACAGATCTCAGCTGAGCATATCGATATGGCGATGAAGATGAAGATGGAGAGGAGAAGAAAGACTTGGGGGAGTCTGTGTCTGTGGAGGAGAAAAAATGAAGATAAAATCGAATAAGGGGCACGATATATGATAACTTTGGTTGAAGGGTGGAAACAAAAAGAAGCATACTTGATCGAAGTTTGAATTGGGTGTAATTATTAGTCCTAGTGTTCTCGACCACACACGTGCTTCACACGATTGAACCCATAGTAGTTTCTATTCGCAATCTTACAAGCGCGGTTGCTGAATTCGTAACGTATATTAGCCGTTGCAACAATTTAGGAACGGGGATTAGCAACTAAAAATTTAGCAACGACACTATAGACATTGCAAAACTTGGTTAATATTTCCTAAAAATGGTGTAGTGGAGTGACGGTTAGGAGTCCCCAGTTTCCCTTGCTCACATCTTCCAAGAAAGACTGGGGTTTCTGAACCGCTTCTGGGTAAAAATGCCTACCTGATACCACGCGGTTGAGGGCTGTAAATATGTATTAACGCCGTCCCTTGGAAAAATACAAGATTTCACATAAGTGCTCCATCATAGATTGTATAGTCTTGCGAACAGAATCCCCAGAAACCATGCAGTTATTGACAGTAAGAGGATCTCTATGAATACATTCGTTTCCAAGTTGGAGTTCTCATGTCTCTATCTTTTCCATGAAGATTTGTTTCAGCCTGTTACAATCTTTGGTTGGATGGTGGGCGAATCTATGGTAGCAACAATATTTGGTATCCACCATGTCTTTCTCAGTTTGAGGACGTCGGATAGGAGGCAGCTTGATGGCATCGTCTTGAATCCACGCTTCCAATAATTATATCACTTCATTCATGGGGAAAGGAAAACATGTATCTTTGGTGTCTTGTGCAAGAGTTTTGTCCGCTCCTTTCCGAGACGAAGTCTTGTGTACCGGGGATGCCCGCTTGGTTTGTTGTTCCATTGCTGAAGCTTTCCTTTTTTCTCCTCCGCCCACTACACTCACGGAAGGACCAGTATTGTATTGCTTGTTCGTGAGACGCCTGCTTCCTCGACTTTCACGTGAATCTTCACTTCGAACAACTCTGGTTCTTTCTAGCAATGATGGTGAAGTTGTTGCTGAACGTTTGGCAGCTTCATGGAGTTCAGAGAACGTTTGAAAGCCCAGATTCTCTAATAGAGCGCGGTATATGGGTATCATCCCATTAATGCATAGCTCCACCAATTGTCGTTCGGTGACGTTCGGGTCATGATAATCTAGTTCTTGGGTTCTGAACCTCTTGACGAAGTCATTGGGATACTCGTTGTTTCGCTGAATAATTCTCCCTAGATCTGAAAAGGTGATCTGTTCAGACACGAAGAAATACTTTCTGTAGAAAGAACTGACCATCTCGTTCCAGTTGGATATGCTGTTAGGCGTGATATTGTTGTACCAGGTGTACGCCCTTCCCGTAAGTGACTTTGAGAATTCTTTTAGGCGGATAACATGATTGTATTCATGCTCTCCTAAGGACTCCAAGAATCGAGAGACGTTAACGAGCATTACCAGTACCATCATAGAGGGAGAACTGGGGATAGATGTAACCTCTTGGAAGAGGAATTCGTTGCACATCTTGAGGGTACGGCGGCTAATGCTGGTGTACATCTGTTCGGTCCCCTTTTCCTCGATTTTGGAGAAGTCGTTCCAGGTCCTCGCGTGTGACGAAGTTGGACGGTTGGTTCCTATCTCATGGGCGTTCAGGAGTAACGCGAGTTTCTTCATCCGTGTGGTCCAAGATGGAACCATTTCGCTCGGGTTGTCATGAATCTTGTGGTAATCGTTCAGTCAAAGTTTTGAGGAAAGTGAGTACCTCTTTCTAAGTTGCGGCCATATCCATTTGAGTCTTAGCCAGGACTTCCTGCTTCTTCATCAAGTCTGTAATGGTAATGGGTTGTGGTCCTCCTCTCGTCCATCCGGATCCTCGTCCTGATGAAGGAGTGAAAGTTTTTGCACTAGTGACCACTGGTAGGCTAAGAAAGATACATACGATTATGTCTAACTGCAAGTGCACAAGGTCTATTGCAGACAAGGCAAATACATGTCGATCCCACAGAGACAAGGAGAGAGTGTAGAGTCGATTCAAAAGCTTTATTATAACTGATTCAGAGAGTAACCAAAACGGGTTTGATTGTGTCGATACGACGAGAGATTGGCAGAGACTTAAAACAACAAGTAAGTAGAAGTAAAAGATGCAATTAACACAAGGTGTAAACATTGAGAATGAGGATACTAGGGCATTCAAATCCACCACTAACCTACAATATGCATTCAACTTGTGATGTTATTCTTCTCCAATGGATAATTTAATCACAACTAAAGTGTTTCTCCAAAGCATTAACTGTCTAGTTAAAGCACAACTAATTTAAGGATCAATAACAATATTTTTAAGCATGAGTTGCATCATAATCAACATAGTGATATTCTAACTACAATGGATACATGTCATACATTGTGAGAGCAAAGTATTGATAAAATTGGATTAAATTATATCTTAAATAATTTTAAACATTAAAGAACAACACACAAGCATGAATAATATAGAAAAAGGCTAGAGCTTCATCTTAACCCTAGTAAATGAATTTAGAACATGATGAACATAATGAAAACAATTGTATTAAGAGACTAAGTGAACCAGCTAGTCTGGGATGATTTCTTCAACACAATAACACCCCCTATTTATACACAAAATTCTCTCAATCACTTGGATTCGAAATTTAGAAAGCACCCACTCACCAAAGCATGTTTTCTTAATTTTAGGAGTGATTGATAGCGAGAATGAAATATGCTTGGTAGTGGGAAACAAATTGGGAGTGATTGATGGAGAGAATGGGGGGAGGGTTTGGGTCTTGGTTTTTATCATTTCCATGCCCATATCCTTTTCAAAGATAAAATTTCAAAGCCCACTTCTAGTTTGAGACGTGAAATCAGCATTCTTCACTTGCGCAAGAGGTGCATACATTGGTTTTGGTGTCTTCTAGCTCGAGCCTTTGTTGTCTCCCTTCCATTGTCACCAATTCTTCGTTACTTTTGGCTCCTTAATTCATACAAGCTTTATTTAGCACCTAAAAACACAAAATTAATTAATACAAATATTTATTCTTGAAAACAGTAAATATACATAATTTGGGATAATATATGATTTTTAAAGCACAAAAGATGAGTTAAATGCCAATAAAAAGGTGTATAAATATGCGGTATTTGGCACTCATCAACCACCGGAGGCGTTACACTTGAGGAGATGCTGGGATTCGCATGTGATGGGAAGCGTTACACCTACTGGAATATCTCCTGCTCCGCTAGCGTTGGTGATAGAAGTGACGGCTCCACGAGATGCATTGACCGCGACATCTCCACTGACAGATACATCGACACCGAGAGTGTTATCCACACTAGCTCCATCAAAATTGATTGCTGATCCAGACCTGAGTTCCACCATCTTGAAATAAATTGCTGATTGAATTGGTTCTAAGATCTACCCTTTTTGAAATTGATAAAATTAAATCGGATTTCGAAGAAATTGACTTTACATCCGAGAGAAAATTCCTACTGTGGTCTCCAATTGTTTATAGGTGAAAATTATTCCTGCCGGATTTGGTAATTTGGGGTGTGTGGATGAGGAATGAATCTAAACCCTAAGAAAATGCACTGCGCGGTGAGTGCTTGTGATTCGGGAAATCAATCTGTACAACTCTACCCTAAACCAAGAAATGGTCGTTCCAGACTTGCTTCGGTCACAAAGTGCAGGAGATGGGGTTGATCTTAGGGAGGGAAGCGAAGAAGGTGTTGAGATTGTGAAGGTGTTGGATATGTATGACTTGTACCAGAAAGCTGAACTGGCTTGCAGGATGTAAGCTATCAGTTCCGGTGTTTGAATACGGTTGTATCAACACTTGCATCTGTTGTCTTGTCTTTTTTCGAAAAATAGGTTTGAGAACCTATTTATACAAGTCTTTAGCCTCACCCTCGTATCTCGTGGGAAGTAGAGAAAGTGGAGTGATGGAGTAGTGGAGTAGTGTGTTAGTGTCACACGACTAGTCTTGCCCACTTCTTCCATCATCACTAACCGTCCATGACTTCCTGACACGTTCTTGTGATGGCGCTTTGTGCGCTGCACGCTGTAAACCGCCAGACCAATACTCCAGTATGTATCCCCCAGTTTTGTGACATGATTGATGTCTTGAGTGTGTGGATCATGGGATCCACAGAAAGTAGCATGTAATGCTAGATTAAATAACTAAGTTATTTAGGAAGTCGATACTTGTGAAGTATCGTGTGTATTCTATGCAGGTACTGCATCGAGTATATTGAGCATGTATGAAGCATCCCTGTTTGAGCGTCTCAAAATAGCCTCATGTCCAGCCTACTTCATGTGATGGTTTGTAGGTTGCGCAAGCAAGTCCTCCCTTGGCCGATCACATGGTGTGGTAAAGTGACGGGTGGTGATCACCATGACGCCTCACTGTCCAATTAACTCCTGACCAGGGTAGCATAACCAAGACGGTGAAGTTGGACATACGATATGATCTTTGAGAATCTCATCTGCGACTGTTGGTGGAATTAGGATTTTGGAGGAGGTGCGCAAGCACCAATTTTCATCTTGGTCGAATCCAAGCTTGGGACACGATTTTGGCATGGCCGATCGGACATGCGTGTAGATGGCATGACGGTGTAGGCGCCTATGCCTCATTGTCTCATGATAGTGTGATCTGGACAACTCAATTTGTCCGGCGAAGTTGAGTGGTCGAGATCAATTTTCGACAGAAAACTAGCGCCGCAAAATCCGCACATCGTGCTAACTTCGAGCGCACGTTCCAAGACGAACAAGCTTGGTCGGTCTTGGCCGATTGGTCCGGCATGTAGGCGGTAGGCTGACGTTCACGCCTATACCTAATTGTCCCATGAAAACGTGATCTTAGCCACTCAATTTGTCCGGAGAAATTGAGTGGTCGAGATTAGTTTGCAATTGGGAAGTGTGAACACGCTAGTTTGGGCGTGCGATTTGGAATAATCAGGCATGGTATGCCTTGGACGATCATGTGAGGGAATAGATTGGCCCACGGTGGTCATGTTGGTATGACCGGACTTGCTTAATCTAATCTTGGACCCTTCGTTCGTGCCGGAGAAAACAGACGCTCGTGATGTTCAAAACCCTAATTTGGGTTTCACGGCCGTGCATCATGCTCTGTTCGGGGGTACGAAATGGAACAACCAACTATAATTGGTCCTGACCAATCGGTCAGGTATGTAGGTAGGCCTGCGGTGATTGTGTTGACATGCTCTGGGCCCTTTGAATCTACATCTATACCCTCCATCTATACCTGCGTAGATGGATGGTTGAGATTGTTTTGCGACACATGTAATGTGCCGCAAACCCTAATTTAGGGTTTTTCGTCCATACTGCTTTGGCTTGGATGTTTTGGCAAGCTATGCCAACCTTTGGGGAAGCCGACCATACGAGGCCCACGTTGGTTCGGTAGTGAATATTCCAATACCTTCTTGGGGTCATGGATCCGATCTAGGCTATCCAATTCATGCTGGTGAAGTTGGATGGTCGTGATCGTTTATGATACTGACATGGACAGTCCTGATTTGAATATGCTCAATCGGGCTAGTATAGCATACCGAGAGTAATATACTCAATCAGGCTTGTATAGCACACCGAGAGTAATATGCTCAATCGGGCTAGTATAGCACACCGAGAGATGTATGCTCAATCGGGCTAGTATAGCACACCAAGAGTTGCAGCCTGTACGGGTATTTCGTACATGCTTCATTACTAATTCTTGGAGGTTCGTGTTGCTCTGCTAAGAACAACACTCAGTCGTCATGCCGCACTGATAATGAGTACAGGAAATACAAGGATGGTTATGCATTAATTAATAATGTTGTATTTAATTCACAAAATACTGGGATTGTTGTCACATGCTCCATTCTAGGTGAATTAGTAAAGTGAAGAAGTATTTATCACTTATTAATGGTTTTATCTTCTGCAAGATGTTAGCGCGTAATTTTGGCTTTTATAATTTTAACCTTAAATGAAAATCCACCATCAACATTAAGTCCCCTGCCTAGCACATAATGGTTACACTATTGTGGGGTAGGCATGAGATGGTGACAAATTTGTATACTGAAATGACCAAGCTAAAGTGAATACACATTTACCGGATAGGTCGACAAAGGAAGCAGGGCTTGATCTGGCGAGTCACTTTGGTTTCCTTCGTACATATCTAGACAGAGCTTGGCCCCTTTCTTGGACCAGGTGCACTCCCTTTTGTTACACGACAGCTGTCCTTGGATATATCCGATAAGAATCGTTGATCGCTATCCCGAATCAGTAGCCTTTATAGGTGGCAAGTAAAGACTTCTTTTCTCCTGGGATTCTGTCAACTTGTGAGATTTATAAAGAAAAATTCTAAGGATTCATCTCACATAGTCATTTCTTCTATATCTCAGGTACTGCTCCGCACTTATCTGATCTTCTGATTAACTGATTGATTTTTTTTATTTTATTTTGCATGATCATAGCTTCTTCTTCTTTGCATTTTATCATGAAAGCGGTGGATGACCATTATGTCACTTCTCCAGAAAGAAGCTTCGAATTTGACATGCCCACGAAGAAGTAATGGCTAAAATCGACATTCCACTTCGCAAAGTCGGCTGTGCTATACATGGGATGTCCATTATGCACCTGCGTATTGCCAGGGGACGCATATGTACCCTTTCTGCTGCGATTGACATGGAGGATCGGTGGAGGCGTGAGGAAGCGTTACAAGCAATAATAAGCGCAATGACAGAGATATTTGCAGCGCGGTTGAAGAGGCAGAGGTTTGAGCATAAACGACCTCCACATGAAGATAATTGCGATTACCCAATCCAAGACTGTGTGATAATTCTTGATTCTGACACAGACAAACCTAAGCATTTGAAAGCAGTCAGCACGACTCCTAATGTTGTTGTGGCCTTTGATTCTCTTGCTGATGATGTTGGGATGGAGTGCGTTGTTGCAGAAACATCTGATGTAGAAGCTGAGGCAAATCTGAATGGAGGAGAATCAACAGGTGATGGCGTTGAAGCAGAACCTAACGGCGGTACAGGCGCGGTCGACCCTCTTGACGGCTGAAACCTCTTTACCCTTTTTTTTCAAGTATATTCCATAATTTGTGAACATCTTCCTTGTACTTAGTGGCAGCTGAGTTCAAGATTTTCTTCTATTATTTGATTGTTTGAAGAAAGGTTTTTATGTTATAATCCTTTGTAAAGAATACAACTAAACCTTCTCAGGCGCAAGGGTTCTTTGTGATAAAAGAAATAATGCCATAATGGAATACCACGGACCTGTGTTCCTGATGCGAGATCTTCCTGACTTTGTTGGGGTGAGTGGCTCAAAGCATCTTCCCTTTCCGCGCATATCTTTTCCCATGACTCTTTTCAGGATGTTATTGCTCATGGTTTCTTTCCTGTCTTGCTCTAGTGGGTTGATTTAGGCTGGAATTTGTGTCTTTAGGGATAAGGAGGTTCTCAGATGGAAATAATACTTCAATTAATTTGAAAATTGAAACCCTAATTATGAATGCAACTATTGCAATCATTTTCTAGAGGAATTACAAATATGATGTGAAATTGTAAAGGGAAACACGCTGGAGGAAGTAGCATAGCGTCTTAAAGCATGTAGGACACTGGAAAGTGGTAGCACATCGTCTTAAGTACGGTAGGGTTTGAGCCACCGCGTGTGAATTGTTACGCCTTCTAGCTTGTCAGCGTTGATGAGTTTGTAGTAGCTCCTAGGATGACATCTGATACCAGGTATAGTTCATCCTCCCTCTCGGTGGCTGAATCAGGTGAGGTAGCCACTTTCACCGTAATGCTTCCAACCTCGAATGCGGTTCGCTTCGTTACCAGATCTCCAATTCCAAACGGGTTTGGGCGTGTAGACATCTGAGTCCTGGTCTTGTCATATTTGATCGAGAAATCTTCTAGACTCATAATAAACTATTTGAAGGGACCGGCCTCCCATTTGCATCTCTTTTCCAGGTTTTGTTTGTCGGCTAGAGCCAGTTCCCAGGACTTATCACAGTAAGGGGCGGTTGGTTGTAAAGAGAGTTGCGTGATGAGACTTACTTGAACTTGGAACCTTTTGATGTATGTTGACGGGCTCTCTCCGGGAAGTTGTGTCACGTTGGCAAGTTGCTGGCATGGAAACAGATAGTCATCAGGTCCAGAAGGCGTGTTGGAGATTCTTTCAGGTATCGAAGCCGGTAGAGGAAAGACTCCTAGCATTTCCTTGTTGACGTGCATCCAAGAGCGTCCTAGGATCAGGTCATAGTTGAGATAATCTTTGACTATTTATAACTTTTCTTGTGTCGAGGAATCACCCAATTTTACTTCAAGATCGATGTATCCATATGCATCTCTGATTTCTCCTTCTGGATCCTTAACCACAGTTGTGTGACGAGTAGCTTCCTGCTTCGAAATGTTTGCTGCTCTCAAGGTCTTGACGGTAATGATGTTAAATTTGGAGGTCGTATCAATCAAGGTGCTATCGAACTCAACGTCTCCCAAATGAGTGACGGTTAGGAGTCCCCAGTTTCCCTTGCTCGCATCTTCCAGGAAAGACTGGGGTTTTTGAATCGCTTCTGGGTACAAACGCCTGCCTGATACCACGTGGTTGAGGGCTGTAAATATGTCTTGACGCTGTCCCTTGGAAAAATACAAGATTTCACATAAGTGCTCCATCATAGATTGTACATTCTTGAGAATAGAATCCACAGTAATCATGTAGTTCCTGACATGAAGAGGATCTCTATGAACACCTTCGTTTCCAAGTTGGAGTTCTCATGTCTCTATCTTTTCCCCGAATATTTGTTTCAGCCTGTTACAATCTTTGGTTGGATGGTGGAAGAATCTATGGTAGCAACAATATTTGGGGTCCGCGATGTCTTTCTCAGTTTGAGGACGTTTGATAGGAGGCAGCTTGATGGCATCGTCTTGAATCCACGTTTCCAAGAGTTTTATCACTTCATTCATGGGGAAAGGAAAACCTGTATCATCGGTGTCTTGTGTAGGAGTTTTGTCTGCTCTTTTCCGAGACGAAGTCTTGTGTACCGGGGATGCCCTCTTGGTTTGTTGTTCAGTTGCTAAAGATTTCCTTTTTTCTCCTCCGCCCACTACACTCACGGAATGACCAGTGTTGTATTTCTTGTTTGTGAGATGCCTGCATCCTCGACTTTCACGTAAATCTTCACTTCGAACAACTCTGGTTCTTTCTAGCAATGCTGGTGCAATTGCTACTGAACGTTTGGAAGCTTCATGGAGTTCAGATAACGTTTGAAAGCCCAGATTCTCTAATAGGGCGCGGTATATGGGTATCATCCTATAAATGCACATCTCCACCAATTGTCGTTCGGTGATGTTCGGGTCGTGACAATCTAGTGCTTGGGTTCTGAACCTCTTGACGAAGTCGTTGGGATGCTCGTTGTTCCGCTGAAGAATTCTCCCTAGATCTTAAAAGGTGATCTGTTCAGACACGAAAAAATACTTTCTGTAGAAAGCACTGACCATATCGCTCCAGTTGGATATGCTGTTAGGCGCGATGTTATTGTACTAGGTGTATGCCCTTCCCGTAAGTGACTTTGAGAATTCTTTTAGGCGGATAACATGATTGTATTCATGCTCTCCCAAGGACTCCAAGAATTGAGAGACGTGTTCACGAGCTTTACCAGTACCATCGTAGAGGGAGAACTGGGGAGAGGTGTAACCTCTTGGAAGAGGAATTCGTTGCACATATTGAGGGTACAGTGTCTGATGATGGTGTACATCCGTTCGGTCCCATTTGCCTCGATTTTGGAGAAGTCGTTCCAGGTCCTCGCGTGTGACGAAGTTGGACGGTTGGTTCCTATATCTTGGGCGTTCAGGAGCAACGCGAGTTTCTTCATCCGTGTGTGCCAGGATAGAAACGTTTCCCCCGGGTTGTCTTGAATCTTGTGGTAATCTTTCAGTCAAAGTTTTGAGGAAAGTGAGTACCTCTTTCTGAGTAGAAGCCATATCCGTTTGAGTCTTAGACAAGACTTTCTGCTTCTTCATCAAGTCTGCAATGGTAATGGGCGGTGGTCCTCCTCTCGTCCCTCCGGCTCCTCGTACTGATGAAGGAGTGAAAATTGTTGCCCTGGTGACCACCAGAGGCGTTATACTTGAGGAGATGCCGGGGTTCACGGGAGATGGGAGGTGTTAAACCTACTGGAATATATCCTGCTCCGCTAGTGTTGGTGATAGAAGTGACGGCTGCACGAGATGCATTGACCCCAGCAGCTACACTAACAGGTACATCGACACCGAGAGTGTTATCCACACTAACTCCATCAAAATTGATTGCTGATCCAGACCTGAGTTCCACCATATTGAAATTAATTGCTGATTGATTTAGTTCTAAGATCTACCCTTTTTGAAATTGATAAAATTGAATCGGATTTCGAAGAAATTGACTTTACAACCAAGAGATTAACCTCCTACTGTGGTCGCCAATTGTTTATGGGTGAAAAGTATTCCTGCCGGATTTGGTAATTTGGGGTGTGTGGATAAGGAATGAATCTAAACCCTAAACAAATGCACTGCGCGGTGAGTGCTTGTGATTCGGGAAATCAATATGTACAACTCTGGCCTAAACCAAGAAATGGCCGTTCCACACTTGCTTCGGTCACAAATTGCAGGAGATGGGGTTGATCTTAGGGAGGGAAGCGAAGAAGGTGTTGATATTTTGAAGGTGTTGACTATGTATGACTTGTATCAGAAAGTTGAACTGGCTTGCAGGATGTAAGCTATCATTTCCGGTGTTTGAATACGGTTGTATTAACACTTTCCTCTGTTGCCTTGTCTTTTTTCGAAAAATAGAGTGGAGAACCTATTTATACAAGTCTTTAGCCTCTCGTATCTCATGGTAAGTGGAGAAAGAGGAGTGGTGGAGTAGTGGAGTAGTGTGTTAGTGTCACACGACCAGTCTTGCCCACTTCTTCCATCATCACTAACCGTCCATGACTTCCTGACACGTTCTTGTGATGGCGCGTTGTGCGTTGCATGCTGTAAACCGCCAGACCAATACTCCAGTATGTATCCCCCAGTTTGTGACATGATTGATGTCTTGAGTGTATGTATCATGGGACCCACAGAAAGTAGCATGTAATGCTAGATTAAATAACTAAGTTATTTAAGAAGTCGATACTTGTGAAGTATCGTGTGTATTATATGCAGGTACTGCATCGAGTATACTCAGCATGTGTGAAGCATCAATGTTTGAGAATCTCAAAATAGCCACATGTCCAGCCTAATTCATGTGATGGTTTGGAGGTTGCGCAAGCAAGTCCTCCCTTGGCCGACCACATGGTGTGGTAGAGTGACGGGTGGTGATCACCATGACGCCTCACTGACCAATTAACTCCTGACCAGGGCTGCATAACCAAGCCGGTGAAGTTGGATGGACGAGATGATCTTTGAGATTCTCATCTGCGACCGTTGGTGGAATTAGGATTTTGGAGGAGGTGCGCAAGCACCACTTTTCATCTTGGTCGAATCCAAGCTTGGGACACGATTTTGGCATGGCCGTTCGGACATGTGTGTAGATGGCATGACGGTGTAGGCGCCTATACCTCATTGTCTCATGAAAGTGTGATCTGGGCCACTCAATTTGTCCGGCGAAGTTGAGTGGTCGTGATCAATTTTCGACAGAAAACTAGCGCCGCAAAATCCGCACATTGTGCCAACTTTGGGCACGCGTTCCAAGACGAGCAAGATTGGTCGGTCTTGGCTGATTGGTCCGGCGTGTAGGTGGTAGGCTAACGTTCACTCCTATACCTTACTGTCCCATGAAAACGTGATCTAAGCCACTTAATTTGTCCGGCGAAGTTGAGTGGTCGAGATTAGTTTGCAATTGGTAAGTGTGAACATGCTAGTTTAGGCGTGCGATTTGGAATAACCAGGCATGGAATTCCTTGGCCGATCATGTGAGGGAATAGATGGGCCCACGGTGGTCATGTTGGTATGACCGTAGCTGCTTAATCTAATCTTAGACCCTTCGTTCGTGCCGGAGAAAACGGACGCTCGTGATGTTCAAAGCCCTAATTTTGGTTTCACGGCCATGCTTCATGCTCTGTTCGAGCGTACGAAATGGAACAACCAACTATAGTTGGTCCTGACCGATCGGTCAGGTATGTAGGCGGGCCCACTGTGATTGTGTTGACATGCTCTGGGCCATTTGAATCTACATTTATACCTGCGAAGATGGATGGTTGAGACTGTTTTGTGACACATGTAATGTGCCGCAAACCCTAATTTAGGTTTTTTCGTCTTTACTGCTTTGGCTAGGACGTTTTGGAAAGCTATGCCAACCTTTGGGGAGGCCGACCATACGGGGCCCGCGTTGGTTCGGTAGTGAATATTCCAATACCTGCTTGGGGTCATGGATCCGATCTAGGCTATCCAATTCATGCTGGTGAAGTTGGATGGTCGTGATCGATTCTGATACTGACATGGACAGTCCAAATTTGAATACGCTCAATCGGGCTAGTATAGCACACCGATGAGTGCCAAATATTGCATATTCATACACCTTTTCATTGGCACTTAACTCATCTTTCTCGCCTTAAAGTCATATATTATCCCAAATTCTGCATTTTTACCATTTTCAAGAATAAATATTAGTATTATTTAATTTTGTGTTTTTAAGTACTAAATAAAGCTTTGAAGAATTGAGGAGTCAAAAGAGCAGAAAATAAGACCGTTCGATTATAGGAGCTGCATCCAAATTAGAAGCGTCCGCCTCACACCACAGTTTGTCTACCCCTTCATACACTTGTCCTAGCCAAACACTCCCCTCCATCATCTAAACCCCCACCTCGCCCATACCTTTGTTTTGTTTATTAAAACCATTTTGAATTTCATTTAATATTGGTCAATCATGTAACCCATTAAAGAAAAGAACAAAACGAGTGGAAGGGACACAAAGTCGTGGGAGGAAGAGAAGAATACAAGTGAGTGGGAAGCAACTACTCGCGTGAGGAGAAGCAATACATGTAGGAGCTGACAGTTCTTGGGTAAAGCATCAATTCGTGGACAGCTCGTGCAGGCGTGAGCAGACAACAAGAAGACAAAGAAGAATAAAAACGTTGAGTGAGAAGCTGACAGCATATGGCGAGCTAGCAAGATTATGGGCGAAACGTGATGGGCAGCACATGGATGATAGGCAGCTCGTAGAGAAAAGATAAGGAAGCAACAACTCGAGTGGGAGTAAGAATGATGGCAAGAAGAAAAGGACAGCTTTGAAAGTGGAAAGAAAGTGAGAACATGGGAGGGAGGCCGGAGTAGCCGGACACTTCACTGCTAGTTTTAATTTCTGTTTTAATTCCATTTTCATCATGTTCTAAATTTATTTGCTAGGGTTTATATGAAGCCCTAGTCTGCTTCTATGTTATTTATACTTTGTGTATTGTTCTTGAATGTTTAAAATGATTTAGAGATCGAATTTAATCCAAGTTTATCAACATTTTGCTCTCACAATGTATGCCATGTATCCATTGTAGTTAGAATACCACTGTGTTGATTATGCTGCAACTCATGCTTAAAAATATTATTGATCCTTAGATTAGTTGTGCTTTAATTAGACAGTTAATGCTTTGGAGAAATACTTTAGTTGTGATTAAATTATACATTGGAGAAACTCCTTAGATATACGGTAGACTTGAATCTGCTATAAGGACAAGAATAATATTACTAGTTGAATATATAGTGTAGGCTAGTGGTGGATTTGAAGACCCTAGTTCTCTTTAATTACTTGTTACAAACTGTTTTTGCATATCTACTTGTTCAACAACTATATCTTGTCGTTTCGACATCAAAACCAAACCCTTTGTGTTACATTAGAATAGAAATCAGTTAGTCTTCTTTAGAATTAACTATCACTACCCAAGTCTCTGTGGTTCGACCTGTGCTTGCCCTGTGTTGCTTGTCGACACTGTGCACTTGCAGTTTATACATAGAAGTAGGTATCTTTTCCGAGCCTATCAAGTTTTTGGCGCCGTTGTCGGGGACTCGGTTGCGGTATTGTTCAAGTTTCTATATCATGTCACTGTTCATAATTCATCTCCTGGAACTCGGTTGCGGTGTTGTTCAATTTTATTATTCATACGCAACTATTTACAGTCAATTTTACAATTAATATTAATATTAATATTGATTTTTTTTTTTTTTTTGCTTTTGCTTTCAAACTTCGAAACCCTAACTACCTCTTTTGAGCTCAACAGGTGCCTGAGTAGCTGTTGTAAAGGCGAAGGAAAGGAAGCGAAAGGAGTTTTAATTTAAAAAAAAAAAAAAGAGTTTATTTTATTTATTTATTTTTAGATTGTATTAGGATTTCTCTATTTGTGTAATTTTCTATTTCTTTTGCATTTTATCTTTTTGGACTTTGGACTTGGACATTCTTGTATTTTTATTTTTAAACCCTACGGAAGGGTCGCATTAAATATCAAACTGTTTGCAGAGAAGGACGGTGATTACAATATCACCTCGGCCCCTCGGGTTCGTTCATGACATAGGAGTCGTGGCCCGAGTCGACAACAACGGTTCATCCCCCGTCTGGAACGAGAGGTAAGTTTGTCGAAACACTCGCAAATCCCTTGTTAGCGAGTTACTGTATTCCTTCATTTGCATATATGTTGAGGACTTGAATACGGCTGCTTTATTTTCCTAGTAAAGGGCAAGGACTGGCCATACAAGATAAGGGTTCGGATTTCATCACCTTTCTCTTCTTGCCCGCCTTAGGAAAACAATACCTAATGTGAACCTAAGCATTAAAATTTGAAATAAAACGAGACCTATAAGGTAACGAGCTTAGTAGGAGAGTCGTTCGAAAAATATTGGTTACTCTCTAAGCATACTTCGAAGTTCATGACGGTTTCTGTAAATTGAATCCGTGACTGCGCCGCCTTGGAATGCGGTGAGGCCTTGGGTATCAAAGCTCCTGCAGCTTCCCTCGCCTCTATTCAATTTACTTAAACTCGGATTGATTCCAGAGGAGTTTTCTCAGATTGTAACGAATTCCATTTCGAAAGATTAGAAGCTGGTCTAGAAAACAATCTAAGTGGATCCATCATGCTTTTTGTTTGCTAGAAATCAGTAGGTATACTGTGGTGAAGTCAGCCTTTTTGCGATTGCATAGAACTCCCCTTCCGTTTATGATTTTTCTTCTTTTATTTTGTTTTTCTAATGTATGCCGTAATTAGAGAACGGGCTTAAAATAAAATAAAATATAAAAATTAGTTGGGCTTAAAAAAAAATCATACTCAATAATGAAAAAAAAAAAAAACCAATAATGAAAAAAATATATATTGGTTTGTTTTCAGTGTGTACATCCCAATCTCTGCAACAAGCCTAGTGCTAGTTAGAGATCATGTCAGGATTCTGGTCTGCATGTGGGGATGGAAACAAATCCATCAGAGAGCTTGCTTACGGGCATGCTTCACATTATAAAACTCCAACAGACCATGATGTCAATAGTTATAGGGATTTTTATGGACATTTTCAGAGTCCTGAGCATCAATACATGGACCATATTAACTACTCACACATGTATCATCCACCACAGGGTGAAAATGAACACCTTTACAGTGCCCAACTCTCAAAATCATCACTTTTGGACCAGTTAGAAGCTGGAACTGCAGCTTTAGAAATGCAAATGCATGAATCTGTCGTATATAATTCGTCTAGGAAATCTGAAATCTATGCTTGTACCTTATGTGGAGGCTTAGGCCATCCTGCTGACAATTGCTATATTTTCATGATTTTAGGCAATCTAGAGAATATCATGACAATCCAAAATATGAAATGCCAACAGATTACAAAGCTGATAGTCATTGGGACCATAATCAACCTTTCGAAGGTTGCGATCAGTATTTTATAGACCTTAATGACCCTGCACTCATGTATCATCCACCACAGTGGGAAGTTGAACAATTTTGTACTTCTCAATCTGTGGAGGAAAATCTCATCGAAAAAAATAATGCTAGGAGTGTATTGCATGATAAACCATATAGCATTGATTATGAATTTCCTACTATTGATGACTCCTTTCATTGAACAACATAATGAAATTTTAGAATTTAATCAAAACCTTGTGCAATATCAAACGTTAACTGACCAAAGGTTTGCGAGTTTAGAACTCAAAATGAGTCAAATCCTTGATGCACTGAATGAGGATAGGGAGGAATTTCAGGGTGAAATGAATGTTAGTCCTAATGAATTGCATTCTGAAAATAGTGTGTTTAGTCCTACTCAGGCTGCTAATGTTTAAAATGAGCCTAATCTAGAGGTAAATGACTGGACTAGAGACACTAGGGTTTTGAATAGGACATTGCATTCATGTATTTTTGATGATGAGGATGATGATGATGTTATGTTAGAAGAACATGTTTTTGCTGAAAATATTGTCGAACCTTTGGGTTCAGATAAATTTGGCTTCTCTGCCTCGACCTTAATGAATGATGTTTCTTCTAGTGTTCCATATACATGTGATACTGATCTTGAGCCTGTGGAATTGTCCTGTGAAAAAGAGCATGACACATATCTTGTTTCTGACTTAGAAAATGTTGAATCTTCTGTAGACACCAATGATATTATGCATGAAAATAACTTTGATGTGTCTGATTCTATGCCTAAGTCACACTGTGATGTTTCTTGTGATATTCCTATGCATGAAACTAAAGTTGTAGTGGATGATTGTGAACTGGGTCTTATTGATTTGTTTTATGAGCATGAGCATGATTTTGTACTTGTTTCTGACTTAGGGAAAGATGAATCATATAGTAACACAGATAAAAATAACTTGGAGAGTTATGATTCGATGCTTAAGTCACAACATGACTGTCTTAGGGTAAACCGAGAGGTTGTCAAACCCATTTTGTGGACAAGTCAAAGCTTTGGATTGGAATTGTGTGCCTCTCAAGTCCTCTTGGACTATTTTGCAGCTAAATATAATACCTTTGATGAGCCACAGTTCGAGTTTACTCATGTCTCCCCATCCATCCATGAAAAAATCCACTTTGAACTAGATCTTGTGCATGATGCACCACTGAAATTGTTAGATTTTGTACCCAAAAGTTTATCTATTGAAAAATTTAGGTTTGGGGGTAACTCATTCACATATGCAGTCTCACTTGCATTGTTGTCATGTTATAAGTATGTAAGGCTTTTGATGTTTCCGCATTCCGTCTTTTGGGTTGATCCTCAACTTTTTAGATTGTTGGTGTTTGGGGAGTCATCATTGTATAATCTAGTAGGTAAATTTTGAATCTTGTTGATATATTTGTGTGCTAACCGAACTTTTTGACTTGCGCTCATATTGTTTGCTTTCATACCATTCATTCAATTATGGTTAGCACCAACCTTTTTGCATCTGGTATTCTCTTTCATTTGAATCTGTTTTGTTCTCACGTTTTGTTGTTGTTTCTGTTATCTTTTGAAACATTGAGGACAATGTTAGATTTAGGTTTGGGGGAGTATTTGCATATGGCGTTTTGTAGTCTTTTGCATCTTTTATGACCAGCTGTGGAGCGGGTCTTTTGTAGGATCTTTTGTAGTCTTTTGCATTTTTGTGTTGTTGATATCTGATGACCAGCTGTGTGGCGGGTCTCTAAAAAAAATAAAATATGATCAGCTGTGTAGCGGGTCTAAAATTAAAATAAAAAAATAAAAAAAAATAAAAAAATTTGGTTCCAAATTGTCATGGTTCTACGAAATTCCGAAGTTCATCATCTACATTTGAAGACCGAAGATGAAGACATTTCTATGGATGCTCTGAAATTGGAGAAGGTTTTGTGGGTACATCTTTGGTAGGCCCTCACGAGACTAAAACTCGTCCACTAGGGACACCTAGGGATTTAAAGGCTTAGTGCATACGCTAAATGCATTCGAAAGACCAGCGACAGTGGTATAGTTAGGATTTCTTAAGTTCTGTTTCCCTTGAGGACAAGTAAAATTCAGGTTTGGGGGTATTTGATGAGTGCCAAATATTGCATATTCATACACCTTTTCATTGGCACTTAACTCATCTTTCGCGCCTTAAAGTCATATATTATCCCAAATTCTGCATTTTTACCATTTTCAAGAATAAATATTAGTATTATTTAATTTTGTGTTTTGAAGTACTAAATAAAGCTTTGAAGAATTGAGGAGTCAAAAGAGCAGAAAATAAGACCGTTCGATTATAGGAGCTGCATCCAAATTAGAAGCGTCCGCCTCACACCACAGTTTGTCTACCCCTTCATACACTTGTCCTAGCCAAACACTCCCCTCCATCATCTAAACCACCACCTCGCCCATACCTTTGTTTTGTTTATTAAAACCATTTTGAATTTCATTTAATATTGGTCAATCATGTAACCCATTAAAGAAAAGAACAAAACGAGTGGAAGGGACACAAAGTCGTGGGAGGAAGAGAAGAATACAAGTGAGTGGGCAGAAACAGCTCGCGTGAGGAGAAGCAATACATGTAGGAGCTGACAGTTCTTTGGTAAAGCATCAATTAGTGGACAGCTCGTGCAGGCGTGAGCAGACAGCAAGAAGACAAAGAAGAATAAAAACGTTGAGTGAGAAGCTGACAGCATGTGGCGAGCTAGCAAGATTATGGGAGAAACGTGATGGGCAGCACATGGATGATAGGCAGCTCGTAGAGAAAAGAGAAGGAAGCAACAAATCGAGTGGGAGTAAGAATGATGGCAAGAAGAAAAGGACAGCTTTGAAAGTGGAAAGAAAGTGAGAACATGGGAGGGAGGCCGGAGTAGCCGGACACTTCATTGCTAGTTTTAATTTCTGTTTTAATTCCATTTTCATCATGTTCTAAATTTATTTGCTAGGGTTTATATGAAGCCCTAGTCTGCTTCTATGTTATTTATACTTTGTGTATTGTTCTTGAATGTTTAAAATGATTTAGAGATCGAATTTAATCCAAGTTTATCAACATTTTGCTCTCACAATGTATGCCATGTATCCATTGTAGTTAGAATACCACTGTGTTGATTATGCTGCAACTCATGCTTAAAAATATTATTGATCCTTAGATTATTTGTGCTTTAATTAGACAGTTAATGCTTTGGAGAAATACTTTAGTTGTGATTAAATTATCCATTGGAGAAACTCCTTAGATATACGGTAGACTTGAATCTGCTATAAGGACAAGAATAATATTACTAGTTGAATATATAGTGTAGGCTAGTGGTGGATTTGAAGACCCTAGTTCTCTTTAATTACTTGTTACAAACTGTTTTTGCATATCTACTTGTTCAACAACTATATCTTGTCGTTTCGACATCAAAACCAAACCCTTTGTGTTACATTAGAATAGAAATCAGTTAGTCTTCTTTAGAATCAACTATCACTACCCAAGTCTCTGTGGTTCGACATGTGTTGCTTTTCGACACTGTGCACTTGCAGTTTATACATAGAAGTAGGTATCTTTTCCGAGCCTATCACACACCGAGAGTAATATGTTCAATCGGGCTAGTATAGCACACCGAGAGATGTATGCTCAATCGGGCTAGTATAGCACACCGAGTGTTGCAGCCTGTACGGGTATTTCGTACATGCTTCATTACTAATGCTTGGAAGTTCGTATTGATCTTCTGAGAACAACACTCAGTCGTCATGCCGCACTAATAATGAGTACATGAAATACAAGGCTGGTTATGCATTAATTAATAATGTTGTATTTAATTCAAAGAATACTGGGATTATTGTCACATGCTCCATTCTAGGTTAATTAGTAAAGTGAATAAGCATTCATCACTTATTAATGGATTAATCTTCTGCAAGATGTTAGCGCGTAATTTTGGCTTTTACAATTTTAGCCTTAAATGAAAATCCACCATCAACACTCTTGATTGCCAATACATTCTTTCCAATATCACCCGTGAAAATGAGGACAATTTTTATAATCAGGATGACGAGGTTAGAATTGGTAACACTACTTGTTTAGATGAGGTTCAATCATTTTCATGCTATTATAGTGATGATCATGATGTGGTTGTACAGATGAAGAATATGAAATTTTTAGGCATAGTGATCAGGAAATTGTTACTCCAATTGAGGTTTATAATGATAGTAATAATTCTGGTTTAAATCCAAATAATTTTAATAATTATTCACCTATTCAAAAGGACAAGGATTTGACTAGAGATACCCCCGTTTTAGACGATGTAGTATTTCCTTTTGATTACGAAGCCAATAATGGTTTAGAGGAACTAGTCTATTCTGAGGATATTATTTGAGAGGCTAATGATTTAAAAACTATCGTCTTAGATGAAGAATATGAACTCTTAGAGCTTTTAAATGTGAGTGAGGATCTATCACCTGAGCATAACCTACAAGAAGCAATTGACCATTTTCAGGATTCTGATGATCTAGAAATTAGGGAAATTGTAGCTAGTCTATCTAGAGACACCCAAAATTCTAAGTTTGGGGGTGATTATCATTATCCATGTTCCTTACCTTTAGCTCTTATAGAGATCCCTCATGAGGAACTTGATATATGTTCCTCAACCATTGTGCCAGATTACCTTCATACGAGCTCTCCCGAACCTAGTGATGACGATAAAGAAGTTCAGTTGTTAGAAACCCATCCTATGGTTGATGTGGTTTACCCAGGCTATGAAACCCAGATTCACTTTGTTTTCCCACAAAATATTTTTCTTCCAAATATGAGAACGTATGAGTTTGAAATGTGTCAGTTATTAAGTTTTGAGACTAAGCCTAAGTACTTTAGGAGAATAGAATCGACACATTTACTTAAAATTGACCACCACTTTCATTATGATCAACTGTCTGAGTCAAATCTGATTGACTTAGAGTATCCCCAGCTATTCAGGTTATTTTTATGTGCTTCTAAGTTCTTAGTGGAGTTTTTCCAGACTCTAGAACCTGATCTTCAGGATCCTGCCTTTGAGGAAATCCATCCGATGAAAACTTTTTATCTAGACCCTTTTATAGAGCCCGAACCCGAACCACAACTAGATATAGTTGTCTTAAACAAAAAAAAATTATGGGTGTGTTGGATATCTTCCTGGTCTGTTGCAGTCTCCTCTTCTTGTGGGTAACACTTTTTGATCCAGATAACCCTCAGTTATTCCGGCTGATGCTATATGATTCTTCGAGGTGACTAATCTCTTCCATTGTCTGGATGAAGACTTAAAACTTAGCACTTCTTTGGAGGTAACCCAATGCTCATGCAACACGGTAATATCTTTCCTTAAATCTTTTGCTTCAAATGGTAACAGTATCTCCTTGTTCATGTTTTTAATTTTATCTTTAGAACATTGAGGACAATGTTAGATTTAAGTTCGGGGGTATGGGAGAAACGTTTTAGTTTCATTTTAAATAAATAAACTCCAGAGTCTAGAAATTTATGCTTATTAAGGTTGGTACTAACCAATCTAAGTGGATGGAAGCATCTTGGTTGTAGGAGTCGAGGAACCAATCTGACTAGATGAAAACATCTATAGAGTCTATTTATAAAAGCACAGAGCTTAAGTGTTAGAAGAAAATAAAAAAAAATGGTAGTTTTTCCATATCTCGTTGAATCCCTTTCACCTTCTGTTTTTATTTTTTTCTTATAAGTGATTGGGTGAAATAGAGTGATTGAGATACCAAAAAAAAAAAGAAAAAAAAAAAAGAGATTTGAGACCAGACCATCAGATCAACCGGAATAAATTCAATAAAGTCGACCATTGGTGCCCTTGTATATGCTAGTTGTGTTGACCTAGAGTTAGGATTATCACCCGTTGGTTCCCTTGTATATGCCAGATGTGTTGATATTAGTCATACCGGTATCTCAGTCCATTAGGATAGGTTCACCTTAGTCAACATAAAAACCATCTACGTTTTCTCTACATCCATCTTATTAATCTTTCTATGTGATTGGTTGACTCCGGTTATGATGTACAGAAACTATCTGAGTAGAGCTCTGTCACTTATATATGAATTTTAGTATGCTTGAGTGCAAACTCGTGTACAACAATTGGAATTTCGCATAAGGGTACTTCCTCCTATAGTCAATAAGTATGCCAACCAAGGAGATTCTTTAGTGCCTTCCAAGGTTCTGCGTAGATAGCTAGGGTCTGGAGTATAAAGGTTTTATGGTACACCTCTGGTAAACCCTTCAGAGACAACACTCCGCCGCTAGGTCCACCTAGCGGTTTAACGTCTTGATGCACGTGCGAAGTGTAGTCATTTTATTTTCTATATTAGATTTTCTCGAGGACTAGCAAATAATAAGTTTAGGGGTATTTGATAGACATATTTTTGTGTCTGAATTGTCCTTAATGTCTCTATTGTTAGTGCTTGATTTTGTACTTATTATGGTGTTTTTATGCTTGTGTAGGTGTTTTTGGAGAAATACACTTGTGTGGAAAAATTTGCTCAAAAAGTGCCATTTGGACCTTCGGAGAAAAGTACTAAAGGCACCCTCATTTTGGATAAGGGCACCCCCAGACACCCCTTAAGGCGGCTGCTAAAGGGACCCCTAGTGTGGATAAGGGGAACCCCATCCTCTTCGTTTGAAAAGTGAAAAATTGGCAGGAAATGCCTTTTCACCTGCGTAACTTGAGATTTTCTGGGAATTATTATTCACGAGATTCTCGTGAATCTGTTCGTTGGTATTGGTTGGATATGACCTGTTTCGGTCAAATAGGGGAGGAAATTTTCGTGAAACAGGGAAAGAATATTACGTGAGTTATTCTCGGGATATTCCATGTTGTATCTGGCAAGTTTGCGTAAGGCTGCAGCGTGCAATTCATCTTCAGGGAGGTGTTTTTAACGATTTGGAGTGGTTTGACACATTCAGGCGCATGAGAAATGGAAGAATCAGAAATTATTCCCTTAACAGGCCGTGAAGAATAATATGAGTTATGACGAGATTATTTGGAGTTATGGGGAGTTATTGTTGGTCCAAAGTTGTATAAATAGGCTTATGGCGTCACATAATGGAGGATGGAGAGTTAGGGAGAGGTACAGAGCATCAACAGATCGTGAAAATCAAGTTACGGAATTATTTTATGTTGCTGCTGCACCAAGAACACGAAGAACATAAGATGCACACCAACAGTCGTATTTTCTATAGTGAAAACGACAACGGCTTGGCAGTCGTATATGCTACAGTGTCAGTGACAGTAACCTTTTACAGTTCTCTGTAACAATGTTTTGCAACAATTATAAGCGTTGCAAACACCCGATTTTAACCATTTTCTCTATATTTGGTCTTTGTAAACACCTATTTGAGCAATGAAAAATTCCTTTGAGTGTGTTTTCACCATGCAGGGCTAGAACCCATCACTGGGACGACGGAGGAAGCTGTTTTTCACCCATGTGGTAATTAAATTAATTCTTTTATAATTATTTGCATATAATTTAATTGTTTTATGATTTCTATTAATTATTTGTTATTTTGTATGATGTCGCATGCTTAGTTTTAATTACTTTTGATGCGTCATGCTCATAACTTATAATTAATGTTTTATGAAATCTACTTTGGCAAAGAATAGAGTTATTATTTCTTTAATTTGAGCTATAATTGTATAGGATTAATTTCTGAACCACTTGAATACAAAAAACAGTAAAATCCCGAGTCCTAGTAACTCTCTTCATCCTGTGACAATATTTATATATATTTTAGTTTATTAATTCTTATAATCAATCTCATCAATTTCGAGTGAACGACAACCTTACTTACCACTATCTAAAAATCACATCAGGAGTATTTTTATCTCCTTCCATGAGCCAAATTTCTCTAGACTTATCCTTCCAGTATAATTCCTCCAAATTGAATAGATATTCCAATCTGGCTCTCAGTCTAGTGATGACTATAGAGTCAGCTGGATCGGAAGTTTGAATCTCTGCTAATTCATTTCTAGTGGACTTGATGTTGGTTTGGATATTACCCAAAGAAGTTTTATTCCAGTCACCCAGACCTTTTTTGGTAATAAGAAGTTTAGCTCTAAGTTTATAAGCAGGGGAACCCACCACATTAACAGACCAAGAATTTTCTATAATGTCCCTATAGGTAGGATCTTCAATCCACATGACCATAAAATAAAAAGGCCTAGGCATACACATATCATTGTAATTAAAACCAATATGCATATGGCAGTGATCATAGGAGTCTCTAGGAAGATTATTAACAACAAGTATAGGAAACAAGTTTTCAGCAGTATCATTGATCAGACATCTATCTAATCTTTCCATAATAAGGTCAGGACCTTGTTGCATATTAGACCATGTGAATCTGGGGCCAAACCAGGATCATGCAATTGGAAAACATCACAGAAATTATGTAAGTTACTAAAATCAGAATCATCAACAGGAACACCACAATTATTATATCTTCAGTACCTAACAGAGCATTAAAGTCACCTATAAAAAAACCTGGTTCATCTAAGGGAGGTCGAGGAAAATGACATTAAGATTCCCAGAAGGCTTGTCGTAAGCTACTATTTGGTTCACCATACACAAAGTGAAGATGCCAGGTTTTGGAATGAATGATATCACTAGTGGTAACATACATGCCCCTAGAACTGGAGTATAAAACAACAAGATCAATTTCCTTTTTTCCAGGAAAGAACCAAATCCCCACTTCTTCCAATACTAGGTACATTGAAAGTTCAAGGGAGGCCCATATTCTTCAGTTTTCTAGCAAGCATGTATTTATTTATTTTAGTCTCGGAAAGGAAAACAATATCATGATTAAGATTTCTACATAGGAGATTGAGTTCCTTATTGATTGATTTTTTTTCCTAAGCCTCTAATGTTCCAGCAAAGCAGATTAACATTGTTAACAGGGAAAAAATTAAAGGTATTGGGTCTATTAAAGGAGGAATTGATAACAAGGGAAGAAGAGTTATTTACCTAATTGGTAGAAGTAGACCCACCACCAAGCTGAGTATCCATAAAACCACCATTTTGAGTAATATCAGCAGAAGAACTAAGATTCAAGTTAGCAGCATCGTGACCAGAATTATTGCGGACACCATTATGATTATGAGATGTATCAGTAAGGACATTATAAATTCCATAAGGATCAACTAATGAATGAGTATTGAGGGTACAATTGGTTAAGCTGGTAGCAGGGAGATCACCCAGATTAGTGATTGGGGGGGGGGGGGGACTTTGTTGAAATCAGGTTCAAAGTGATCAATTTATTCAGGGACCACAATAATGATGGCTAATTGAGAATAATTAGCTCTAGTATGCTTCCTAAGATCAGCCCTCGGGTTAATCTTACTTTTAAGATTAGAAAGAATATCGTGTTCAGCAGCAAGAGCAACCACTTCTTCATTAGAGATAGAATTATTATGAGTTTGGGTAGTTCCCGATTTGAATCTTCTAGTTGAGTTAGAAGTACGGATCGGTCCACAATTAGGATTTCTAGAAGGAACAGTTGAAACATCTACAGTGACATTTTGAGTATTGACTTGTTTAAACAAAATAGGAAGTCCATTTTCTAATTATACAGTTTGCTGTTGAATATGGCCAACTTCCAATATCTTAAGAGCTACAAATCGGTTGACAAAAGGACCCATATGAAAATTACTTGACATTCCTTTTTGAGTGATAATATCAGCATTTTGAGCCATGTCTTTGGCTTTACCTTTATCCTTATGAACTCTTTCAACAGATTGTAGTTGAGAATCCGGGACAACTTCAGCTAGAGTCATGGGAGTATCATCAACCATAGGGCCAGCAGTAGAAGAAGTTGAGCTGACCACAGTTTTGGGTAGCATCATGAGCTTTGAGACTGCAGGAAGAACATATTTTGAACATGTATCTGTTGCATCCTTAATATATTTTTGTTTTACTTTCCATGCATGAAAATTAGCATCTTTATGGTCAATAACACGGCAAGAAGTGCAGAAATTTCTAGGAACTTTGTTGTATCTGCATTCAATAAGGAAAGGTTGATCTTTTCCACTGGTCAATAGAGGAATGCCTGTTGGTAAAGCCTTTCGAACTGGTATTTGACATAGACTTTGATATTTTTCTTGAGAGGGTAGTTACCAAATGGTGTTGATGCATCATTCAGTTCACCAATATTAAGGGTTAACTTCTGAATGTCTTCAAATTATGCACATTCTTTTGGAACATTACACAGGATTAACCATATGAGCTCTTCATCAAAATTGATCTGATGGTTAGCAGGTCAACCTGTTGGAGGAACAGCTCGAAGAAAAATGAGGAATCTTATGAGAAATTTGTTGAAATCATTCTCAGCCAGGAATCTTATGAGAAATTTGTTTCTCAATCCACTAAAAGTTGTAACTGTAGGAGTTTGAGCCAGAGGCCATTGGGTACGGATAGAGTGAAGAATTAAAGAAGTAGGCACAAGGGTTTCACAACACAAATAACCAACCATACACCATTTCCAGTTCGTATGTAATTCTGCTAAGATAACCGTATTGTCGATGAAAACAGGTTCAGATAGAGAACTTGGTAATGAGAGTCTTTCTGCCATTTGAAGAGTAAGGCTTTGAATATCCTGATTTGAAGATAGAGAAGTTACTTCAGGGTTTGAGTGATCCATATATCTTATAAGATCAACAGAGAGGAAGAAGGAAACTTGGGTAGTGTGGATTAAAATATGTATCTAAATTTTGAGAGATAGAATGAGACTATGATTTGGACTTATCACAATGATTCGTAAAGATAGACGTATCTTGCCTAAGACCAAGGACCTAACCTTAAAAAGGAAAGCTTCATCTGATTGGAAATAGTATCTGTTGTGGGTCAAAGT
This sequence comes from Papaver bracteatum, assembly GCA_023529315.1. Taxonomy (NCBI): domain Eukaryota; kingdom Viridiplantae; phylum Streptophyta; class Magnoliopsida; order Ranunculales; family Papaveraceae; genus Papaver; species Papaver bracteatum. Next base: position 103,930 of record JAJJWX010001211.1, read on the forward strand.
AAAAGGGCTTAAAATTATGCTATATAAAGGTTCTTTGTAGTATGATAATTGGGTGGGTTGATAGACTTATTTCTAAAAATATTATAGCTTTTCAGATAAGTGGAATCTTTTCAGGGATTGAAGCTTGAGATTCACGTGGGTGTGGCAGCAAAGAGACAATCCAACTAGTTGTACCATATTCCACACCACATAGATTTATATTTCGTACAACAAATACGTAAGCATGATAGAGGGGGGGAGGTTGGTGAGTATTGATGAGGTTTAGGGGTGTCAACGGATAAAAATCCGTCGAATTTTGGCCAATTCGATAAGGTTAATATATATCATAAATCCGATATCCGATAAAATCCGACGGAACCCAAAAATCCTAATCCGATTCTGTTAGGATAAGCTATCGGATATCGGATATTATTCCGATAAAATCCGGTCCTTACACATTAATATCCACCTTCACATAATCCAAAATTCATCATCAACTCTAGACATACACATACACATCCATATCCATAACATATATTGAAAACAAGTATCTTTACTGTTGATGAAGTAATTACCACCAAATTCAATCATTACCAAGGAAGATCAAACACAAGAACATAAGAAACTCCGAAGCAAATTAGAAACACAAAGATGGTAGATATATTAGTATCTCATTACCTTCCCATTCAACACCGACTTTCATAATTACAACAAAAAATAACTTCAAAAGAGAGACCAACAAAACATCTTGGATTCAAAACCAAAATCCACAAAATCGAATCCCTTGCCATGTTCCTACTCCTCCATATCCATCAGGGGAGCCTTCTATTCATAATTCACTCCAACAACAAACCTGTAGATGGAAAATACACAACCATCAAGTTCAAGAAAATTAACGTAGTAACAATGCCTACAACTATGAAGGCTAAGACCCCAAAACTCGAGCAATTCCTGTTTTGGATCATCATCAATATTCCTTTTAAATGCTGAAATCCATTAATCTTAGTGTCAACTTCACAGCTTCATGGAAACAGACCCTATATTCATCTCCCTGCAATCAATCTTGGTTTCTTAATTCAACCACAACAATAACTCCCAAATCCTCATCAAATTCAGCCTTCAGTTTGCAACCACCACTACAATTTCATCGTCATATTCGTGATTTTAATAGCAGACCCTAAATTCATCTAAACTTCAACCCTTATAATAGATCGCGGCTTTCTCTTCTCTAATATCCACTTATCTCTATCTCAGATCAAACCCAACACCCTCATTCTTCTCGATTCAGAAACAGTCCCCAATTGGATTTTTTCTGGAACAACAAAACCTAACTCAAAACTCAATCTGGTTCAAACCCATCATCCACATCAACACGAATTGTACATCATATTACCAGTAATTAAAATTCCACCATCTCAGACTCACAATTTCTCAATTTAAATTCACAGAAACTCTTATTTTATCGGAGCAATTGGATTAATTTTCTTCTTTGCCTTGACTTGATTCAGCACCTCATAGAAGTAATGTGAATGATTCAGTTCCCGAGTTGAATAAAAGGAGAACATAAGTAGAAAGAAGAAGAAGAATCATTATGTCACAATCTACAGATCTGGAAAAAAAAATTACAGTGAAAAGGGATAAGAGATAACATATAGATGGGTATTATCGGACACGTAAAGAGGACACTTGGACATGGTCTTATCGCATGTGACGGATGTCTGTGAAGATAATAGATGAAAGGTTTAATAAACAGTTACCAGATATTAGCATACCGGATGGGGCCTAATCCAGTTCCGTTATGATAAGGAGGCAAAATCCTTTTTGGAATCTGGTTTCGATATCTAAAATCCGATACATCGGATTAAATCCTATAGGATGCCAAATTTTCGGAAACAGATCTCGGATTTCGGCTATTATTGACAGGCCTAATGAGGTTTGTTTTTACTGTTGCTGGTGTAGATTGATAAACTGCAAGATGATATTAAGGAAATAGACTGTAAAGTTGATATGGTATCATTTTGGATTTTTTCCTTGGGTTGGTAGAGAGTAAAATTGGGTTTGCAAGTTTTTTTCTCAGGGTATTGAGTGGGAAAAAAATGATGTAGAATCAATTTACCCCAAAAGATGCTAAGTATAGGCTCCCTAGTTAATGTGTCCCAAAATTCAATGGTGCCTCTCGATAATTGTTGTATTACTTGAATCTGCATAAAACCAAAAGTTTTAATTAGTTCCCAATTAACATTATCAAAATTTGGTGACCTACCGATCAACACCTTAATGACAGTTCCAAAAGTTTTAACTACTACTGAAGCGTCTAAAATTAGGGTTTGAAAATAGGGCTTTTTAGAGTAATGATGTCCTGGAAAATGAAAGTAATGCGCATGGCTTTGATGATATGTGAATAACCAAGCGACAAGACACTTTACCAAAGGCCTTAAATGGATATTAATGGGTTCAAGTTGGCTGGTCTTTAGGGGGGGGGGGAGGGGGGGTTAGAAGAGAGATTATCATAAACCATCTCAATTTTACTAGGAAAGGAAAGAATTATATAGAGACATTTTAGAAATGGCAAATCCTGGAGATAATCTTCCTGCACAACACTTTTCAGCAGAATACAATCAGGCCAAAACTCTTGCATTTGCATTGTGAGATAACGAGATAGAGAGATTGAGGAAGGAGTTACAGGGGGAATTGAACAGACGTGCATAAGAATAAGAAAGAAAGAGGAAGGAAAAAGACATTGATGATTTTTTTGCTGCATGGAAGCCTAAGCATTTTGCAAGAGTTAACAATAAGGAGGAAGAGAGATCAGAGAGAGCAAAGAAATGTAAAGGTTGTGGAAATGCGACTGACAGTGATTCAGAGGATGGATTTGAGTGTCATGTTGAAGAAATTGGTACCATTGAAGAAGATTCATATGTCGTGAAAGATAGAAAAAAGATGGAAATCTATCATGAGAGAAAGTTGCGCAAAAAGTTTGATGATGAGAGAGCCAGTACCCAAAGATATTTTCCAGGACCATGCGTAAAGGAGAATCAAGCGATGATGATAAGGAGCTCTTAGAGGATGAAAGTGAAGAAGATGAAGAAAGTGATGATAGTTCATCATCTTATGACAGTCAGGTTTCCCCTGCATCCTCAGGCAGTGACTATAGTGAGCAGTATGAAGATGAAGATATGTGGAGCTACGATGGAGAGGACTACTAAAGGTCCCTCTTGGGGTGTCGAATGCAGCCAACTTAGCCGACTTTGAGAAGAGTTTGATAATGATTAGCAAGTTTTTTCCAAGTTGGCTTTCTCGATGCTTGTTCCTGGTTTTCTTTATCTTAATCTAGATAGATATTGGTAAGGGTGTTTTGATGATGTTCCTATTTTTAGGCCGACTTTGAAAGATGTTTTTCTGGTTTCTTGGTGTTGATAACAGTTGGTGATTTTAGTTTTTGTTAAATAGGCATTGAAATTTTCAGGTCCTGTATGTGATGTGCTGAAGATTGTGTTTATGTTTATGTTTCTAGGCTTGATGTTCTGATGGGGTTCTTTGTAGTAAGCTTGAATTTCTTGATTTAAAACAATTGTTGTTATAGTGCATCTGGAACTCTCTCTGCTTCTGGTGTTTTGGTTGTTAATATTAAACTTTTCTTCCTTGTGAATATACTTAGGGGAGAAAGTTTCCTTCCTCTTCCTCTTCCTCTTTATTATTTTTTTTTTTATAAGCAAAGGCTCTCAAAAGAGCTAATGGTCCTCCACAACTGTTGGAAGGATCCAAACAGGGGGTGTATACCAGTACATGGAGGAGTTGTTTAGCTTAGCCCAGCTAGCAAGCTCATGAGCAAAAGAATTACAAGTCCTAGTTTAGAGGAAAAGAAGATGTCTTTAAAGATAGTATCCGTCCTAGTATCTCCCTCAAAATTTCCAACTGAAAACTTGTCAATGAGAGATTTAGCATCACTTTCAACAATGATGTGGGTTAGATTTTGTTCCACAGCTTTCTTTAGAACTTCCCAAATGGCTCTAACTTCAGCTTCTTCAGCAGAGGCAACATCAAACACCAGGGAGGCACAAAAAGTAGCTTTCTTAGAGAAGTCCCGCATCACATATCCTGCACCATTAGCTCCAGTTAAGAAATCAAAGAAACCATCAGTGTTACATTTAATCCAGCCAAAGGGAGGGGGCATCCAGTGGTCACACAAACTGACAAAAGGACTAGAAACAACAAGCACACTAGAGAAAATAGACTTCCTAGTAATAAGCATGGCTTTAGCTCTAGAAATAATAGTAGAAAAATTTTCATTAGTATTCTGGAAAATAAGGTTATTTATACTTATCCATAGGGACCAAAGGATATCCACAAAGAGACATTGGTTTTTATCAGAGAGCTTGGAAACAAGATCAACAAGCCAGAAGATCAACCAGTCTGTGAAAGATTTGTTCTGAAAAAACTGGGTGTTAATATTGAAATCAGATAAAAACCAAACCATGTTAGCAAAAGAGCAATTAACCAGAGCATGCATAATAGTTTCAAGAGGGTGAGAGAATCTAGTGCAATCAACACAGTTCATTGGAATTCTAGTTTGGAAGACAACCCTACTAGGTAAATCATTTCTAGCAGCTCTCCAGAGAAAAACTTGTATTCTGTAAGGTACTTTCACTTTCCAAATACATTTCAATAGATTTTTACAAGGGGAGGGCCTCATGCCTCTAAGACCCAAGTAGGCAGACTTTGAAGAAAATTTTCCAGTTTTAGGAAGTTCCCAAGCCCTCCTATCAGGAGTGCAAAGTTGGCTTAAGGGAATGGTGATGATCTTCTGGACAGAAACATCATAAAAATGGGTTGTAAGTCTAGGGACATCCCAAGACCTAGAAATGGGGTCAATAAAGTAAGCAACCTTGATACTTGGATCAGGAGGGACTAGAGGGTTGGGTGTGGTAGATCCCATGCTGGGAATCCACTTGTCATACCATGGGTCAATAAATTGACCATCCCCAACAATCCAAGAAATAAAGGGTTTAATAAGTTCCTTAATGGCATGGAGGCATTTCCAGGTCCAAGAGGAATTATCAGAACATTTGGCATTAAGAAAATCAGTGTTGGGAAAATATTTAGCCTTCAAAACAGTAGCCAAGAGACAATTAGGTTTTTCTAGAATTCTCCAAGCATTCCTAGCTAGCATATCAAGACTTTTTAACTCTGCTTTCCTAAACCCCAGACCACCTTCACTTTTAGGGGAACATAAGATATCCCAGCCTAGTATGTGAAGTTTTTTGTCTTTAGGGTCCAGGGTATCCCCCCACCAGAATTTGCAGAGATGAGAATCCATTTTCCTACACAGATGTTTAGGGATAAGGAAAGCTCCCATCTGGAATAGAGGAATGGATTGACCAATATGCTTAATCAGGGTAGTCCTGGCAGCCTGGGATAAGAGCTTATGGAGCCAGGTAGAAATCCTGGTATCCACAGCTTGGAGAATTCCCATGTGAGTTTATATTTTAGAAGCTTGAAAAACAGTAGGAGTACCAAGGTATTTTTCTCCCAAATCTCTACTCTGAATATCTAGGATATTAGCCAAAATAGCTTTCCTATGTTCAGGAATTTTCCTACTAAACAAGATACCAGATTTCTCAAAATTTATTTCTTGCCCAGAAGCTAAACAATATTTTTTAAGATAGTCCTTGATGACATAAAAAAAAATCAGTAGCTTTAGAAAATAACAGGGATTCATCAGCAAATAATAAGTGAGTCATTTCTGGGGCATTTTTGCAAACCTTAATACCATCTAACACACCTTTACTCTGAAGGGTATCTATATAAGAAGATGGAGCTTCAGAGCAAAGAATGTAGAGGTAGGGAGATAGAGGGTCTCCCTGTCTAAGGCCTCTTTCAGGTTTAAAAAAAACAGTAGGACTACCATTCAGGAGGACAGAATAAGAAACAGTAGAGACACATTGGTTTATTAATTTAACCCAATGTTCTGACATACCCATCTTAGTTAGGACTTTCTCTAGAAAATACCACTCTAGCTTATTATATGCCTTAGACATGTCAAGTTTGATGGCATCCATACCTTCAACCTTATCACAATGATTAACAACATATATAGCCTCATTAGCTAGTAAGATATTATCAGAGATGCTTCTTTTTGGTACAAAAGCACTTTGGTTTTGAGAAATGACTTTATCCATGAAAGTCTTAAGTCTGTTAGCTAAAGTTTTAGACAAGATTTTATAGATAAAATTGCAAAGACCAATTGGTCTATACTGGGTAACCAACTCAACTAAAGGGACTTTAGGAATGAGAGCAATGTTGGTATGATTGAACACTTTAGCAATATTTCCATTTATAAAGCAAATCTGAGTCATATCAACAACAGCATCTCCCACAATGTCCCAGTGCTTTTGGTAAAACAGACCTGTAAAACCATCTGGTCCTGGAGCCTTTTTTATCCCTATTTGAAAAACAGCAATCTTAATCTCCTCTGGTGTAAGAGGAAGATTTAGAGAAGCATTATCATCATCAGAAAATTTAATAGGGTAATCCGCTAGGATATCATCTTGGAAATATTTATATTGAGAAGAGTAAAGGGATTTGAAATAATGTATAAAGGACTTTCCAATGCTGTCTCTATCAGTTATGATATCATTTTGGGAGTTCTTTAGCCAACTAATGGCATTTTTTTTTCTTTTAAAGAGAGTTACTCAATGAAAATATGGTGAATTTCTGTCACCTTCCATGAGCCAGACTTCTTTAGATTTGTCCTTCCAATATAACTCCTCCAGATTGTATAGGTATTCCAATCTAGCTTTGAGTGTGTAATTATTAGTGGTTTCAGTACGATGATTTACCAACTCCTTCCTAACATTAGAGATATTAGTTTGAATATTTCCAAAAGAGGACTTATTCCAATCTCTTAGGCCATTCATAGTGTTTAAGAGTTTTGCTTTAAGCTTATAGGCAGGAGATCCTACCACATTAACATACCAAGAGTTGGCTATAATATCTCTACATGTAGGATCCTCTATCCACATAGCCATGAAATGAAAAGGTCTAGGCATACAAACATCCTCATAGTTGAAACCAATATGCATGGGACAATGATCAGAAGAATCCCTAGGTAGGTTATTGACACATAGTTTAGGACATAGATCTTAAGTAGTTTGGTTGATATGACATCTATGTAACCTTTCAAGAATCAAATCAGGCCCTTGCTGCATGTTAGACCAAGTAAACCTTGGACCAGAAAATCCAGGGTCATGCAAGTTAAAAACAGAACAAAATTGTCTAAGGTTTTCAAAATCCGGGTCATCAACTTCTAAACCACCATTTTTATCCTCATTGCTTAAAAGGGCATTAAATTCTCCAATGACAAACACAGGTTCATCTAATGGAGATATAACTAGGTTGCATTGTTCTTCCCAAAAATCATGCCTCAAACTACTATTAGGTTCACCATACATAAAATGAATGTGACAAGTTTTAGAATGGATGATGTCAGTAGAAGTAACATAGATTCCCCTTTGACTATAAGATGTGACATTTAGGTGGATTTCTTTTTTCCTAGCAAGAGCAAGTCCTCCACTTCTACCAATACTGGGCACATTGAAAGTTCAAGGATACCCCATGTTTCTAAGTTTTCTAGCTGCCATATCTTTGTTCATTTTTGTTTCAGAGAAAAAAATGATATCATGATTGATATTTTTGCACAATAGACTAAGCTCCTTATTGGCAGATTTTTTTTCCAAACCCTCTAAGGTTCCAGGCAATGCAATTCACATTATTAACATGGAAAGGATTCATAGTGGTAGGTTTACACACATATATGAGAGAAATTTGAGGATGATTTACCTGAGTGGTCTGGTCAGAACCACCATTGAGGGAAGCGTTAGTACTGCCACCACTTTGAAAAGCCATTTGGGGAGAATCCAGACTAGAAATAGCAGCATGGAGGTGAGAATTATTACAGACATCAGTGTTGCTTGGAGAACTAGAAGAAGGAACATTGTAATTACCAAAGGAATTAAAGAGAGGTTGGGTATTGAAAGAACAGGTGGAGAGATCTATGTCTGGTAGATCTCCCAAATTGGTGATTGGGGGACATAGTTGAGCATAATTGGGCTCCGTTTGGGGAGTTTCTTCAGCTATTGCTACAGGGTTAATGGAGCTGGAATTAGCACGGGTACGTTTACGTAACTCGGCTCTGGGGTTGATCTTCCTCTTGAGGTTAGCTAAAGCTTCTTGATCAGAATTATTAGCAGCTCCTCTAGTGACAATAAAGCTGGGATTTGGGAAAGTTTCTGTTTTAAAACGCCTTGACGAGTTGGTAGTTCGAATCAGGCCATTTTTGTTCAACTCAGCCCCAGAAATGGAAGTAGCTACAGAAACATTTTGAGTAGTGGTTTGTTTGAAAATCAATGGTAAGCCATTTTCTACCGAAGTTGTATGTTGTTGAACTTGTCCAACATCAAAGATTTTTAAAGGTGATGATCTGTTAATGAATGGGCCCATTTGGAACACATTAGGGAAACTTTTTTGAATGAAATTACCCATTTGTTGATCAACATCTTCAGCTTTACCTTTAGCATTAACTTTAGAATCCGAGGGTAAGACCTGAGTATCTGGGATGATAACTGAAGATATAGAGGTAGTATCAGCTTTAGCAACTGGAGTAGATTCCATTTGATCAATACTTGGTGACAACATTAACTTGGAAATAGTTGGTAGAGTATAATTACTGCAGGAAGCCTTGAGTTCTGTGATTTTCTTTTGTTTCTGCTTCCAAGTTGGACAGTTCTTGTCCTTATGATCAAGAACATGGCAAGAGGTGCATAAATACCTTGGAACTCTGATGTGTCTACATTCAATTAAGAAGGGTTCTCTTCTTCCACTTGTGAATAGAGGGATACCAGTTGGGAGAGCTTTTTGGACATAAATATTGATACGGGCCTTCACATTCTTCATGAGAGGGTTCTTTCCAAATGGGTTTTGGGCTTCCACTAATTCTCCCATCTCCATAGTCAGTATCTTGAGGTCATTGAACTCCGTGCATTCGTTTAGAATGTTGCATAAGATGAACCACACAATTTCTTCATCAAAAGGGAGTTGATTATTGATTGTCCAGCCTTCAGTAGGAACCACTTTTAACACAGCCTGATAGCCACAAATAAACCAAGGTTTTTGAGATCTTATTCTATTGAAGTCTTTTTCAGATAGAAAACGAATAAGGACTTTGTTCCTTTGCCCATTCCAAGTAGAGACTGTAGGGTGTTGAGCCAAAGGCCAGTTGTTACAGATATAGCATCTGATAGACGCAGTAGGAATCAGCGTTTTACAACAGATATATCCCACAATACACCACTTCCAGTTAGAATTAGCTTCAACAAGAATGACTTTTTTGTCTATGAATACATGATTAGCAAGAGAGGATGGTAAGGTAAGTTTCTCAGACATTTGTAAAGAAAGGTTTTGGATATCTTGGTTCAAAGCTTGATCCTGCGTAGGGGTTTGGGATGAAGTCATCAAAAAGGAGAGATATATGTGAAAAATTATATGTTGATAGGAATTGATTTTTTTGATAGTCAGTATAAAATACAGTTTCATGGAGATGATACCATGGTACTTACTGAATTGATATTGACCCCATATAGAGTGTTGAGAGATGACATAAGACTCTTTTGTTTGGTTATGGTTACCAACCTTAAAAAAGGAATGCAACTTTTGTTGACTATGATTTTGGGAAAATTCAGGAGAAGATTGATGTAAGGTAGTTGTAGCACGATTACAAATGTTAGTCTAGGGAAGACTGCTAGGACAAGGCATGTCGTTATCATATCTGGGGGAAACAGGTTAGTTCGGAGCCACGTGGTTTATGTGAGAGATGGATATACAAGACCACTTGTGGACAAAGCCAATAATGGATCGATAATCCTTTTGATTTAAAGAAATGTGGATTTGCAAAATATAAAGAGAATATCCAGTGCATATATCAATTTTAGCAGGATTTGGGTGGGATAAAAAGACAACGGTTATAATGATAGAAATTTGGGGGGAAGGTTTGAAATTGGGGGGTTGGGAGTGAATATGATTTCCATTGGTGGTATTAGCAAGACCTATGCCAGGGGTTCTCCGAGTCGCACTGCTGCCTCCCACCTGAAGCTGCCTCCGTCTAGCCTGCATTAGGAATAAGATAGTTTTAATTAGACCCAAAAAGAGAATCTAAAAATTAGAGGACTTACCAAGGCCACCCTTAAATGTGGTTATGTTAGGTATTGGGGTAGTAAATAGGATTAGGTGTTGACGATAAGTTTCAATAGGGTAATTATATTCATTAGGGAGAAGCTGATACGCATGGTTTTTCATGGGTGAAGAGCACGAAGCGATATGACGGTTAACCAAACGCCATAAATGGGAGTTAATGGTAGGAGTTATTCCTTTAAAAGGTGGGTTTTGGTTGAGATTAAGAAAGTTATTTTTAGTCTTACTGGAAGAGGAAAGGTTAAGGAAAAATTTGAACGATGGATAATTCCAGAGATTCTGATCCTTTGAATCCACCAATGTCCAGTCTCTATAATCAGATAAAAACCCTTTCAAGTAATTTAGGCACTGAAGAGTTGAGGCAATTAAGAATTGATTTCCAGACGTAGTTGCAGCGTCGTGAAGCAGTTCAATGGCAACAGGAGGAAGAGGAGGTTCATAAGCAAAGAGATGCACAACGAAAAGAGAGAATGTATGCTGAGTGGGTGCCTCAATACATGAAGCGGCGGGAGAGAAAGGATAGTGAGTGGGAAGCAAAACAGGAGGAAGAGGCTGGACGGAAATCCAAGGGGCCCCGGTATGGAAGTGAGACTGATGATGATACGGATTCAACTGGTGGTTTGATGCTGATGAGGAGGCTGAATAAAGAATGGAGAACAACGACCTTGATTCTGATTATGGAGATAGAAGTCAGGAAAGGGTTGTTGAGCATCTTGTGTATGATGAAGATCATCTAAGGACTCAATTTGAGCATGAAATTTCCATCCCCAAGAAGTATTCTCACACCATGAATGAAGGAGAGTAGTTTCCATTGACCGTGAGTGCCAGGGTTCCTTATTCAGATGAGGAATCAGACTCCAGTGGGACCTCTTCGGCTCCATCAGGAAGTGAGGATAGCGAACGGTGAAGATATGAGGGGGGGCAAGATGTGTGGTTAACTCCACAAAGTTATCAGGAGGAGCCAAATTTATTGGAGGTTTGAACAGTTTGAAAATTGTTAATAAATTTTTTGTGCAGAGGCTCTTCTGATAATTTCCTTATCTACCCCATCTCTTGAAACTGCTCTTAATGATGATGGAATGTTGTTTTCTCTTTGTTCTTTCTTTTTTTTGGCTGAAACTCTTTTTTTGGTGGTTAAACTCTTGTTATTGCAGAAGGTTTGGATGATGGTTGTAAGTAGTAGTGTTATCGGAGTGTGTGTTTGATAGTTTTTGTTTTGGAATGTCGAAGGTGTCTGTAAATTTGAATTGCAGGTGATGTAAGTGATGTTTGGTACTGGTTCTTATGGTGTGTAAAGATGTTGAAACAGGTGTTATGATGTCTTCAGAATTCTGAACTATGGAATCTAAGGTTAATGTTGCTGATGGACTTTGGTCTTTTCTTTCAGTGATGTTTGAGTCAATTTGACACTTGGTTTTGATAAAATTGGAATAATTTTGATGTTTTTCTCTGATTGTGAGCTTGATTCGATAGCACCAAAGACTGTAAATTAGATAGCTGACAATGAGGGAAGAAAGATGAGCGATTAACAAATGAGAAAATTCAGTAAACATGAAACATGCTGAAGAGAAAAAGGGAGTCTGAGTTGAGGCCGATTTGCATAGCAAAATCGGATGAAAGAGAATTTTCCACTTCAGTGTTATGCGGGAACCTATTCGCTTTCTCTAAAATTCGGATGTGTGGTAATGAGAAGAAATTATTCTTTGAATTTTAGGTTAGTGTAGGAATTGGAATTTTCCTTCCTCTTTATTAGATGGCTCTAGCAATGATGTAATTTTGGCTTTGACCACTTTTAAGTTTTTAATAGAATCTTATTCACAAAAAGAAAAAGAAAAAAGGGATATAATCGCCCGTTCTCATTTGTCGCTCAAACCAGTTAATCAATCACAGGTGGAGCCAAATAAAGAGGACAGAATGGAGGCCGGGAAAAACCGTGGATAACGCATAACTATAATTTGTTTAACGCTGAAGATAAATATTTATTCAAATAGGCTGCTACAACAAATTAATTAACATATAGCTACCCCTGATGCTAGCTTGAGAGATAGGCGTGGATCTTATATGGAAGAAATTAAGCTACACACGCAGATAGTCAAATCATAAGCCATATATATATGAGCGTATAATCTAAAATTTCTAGTTATTTAGAAGATGAAGCAGGGAAACAAGCAATGCAAGCAAGCAAAAAACTAGCAGACAAAGCCCCGTCATCTTCACCAAGGAAACTACTCCTCTTAAATTTTGAAGCTTTTCCTTTGTTGCAATTCATCAACTGTTGTTGTTGCTGCTGCTGCTGTTGATGCTGGAAGTGTCTACTTCTGTTTGTTGCATCATACACCGTCTTTGACACCATTTTTGAATAAAACAAACGGACTACTGATTTCAATAGAGCTAGAGAGGGAGAGAAAGAAGTATGATATTTTTTTATATATATATAAGGAAAATGGAAAAACTAACAGAATTCAGAAAGTAAGGGAGCCTCCCACAGTTGAGGACTTAAAGTTTTTTCTCCTATTTTAGCTAGTCTAAGGAGATCAGGAAAAGAGCCATTTTTAAAAGTTTTACAAGTAACTATATCAAAGTTTTTGATACACAAAATAAGCTTATCCATTCTGTCATTTGTCTTCCAACTAGTTTTTCTGACTTCACCTTGTAGAGCTTTAATAATGTTGTGATTGCTTCCTAGGAGAGTGAAAGAATTGCAGTGGAGTTGACAGGCCTAGTCTAGTGCATCTTGAGATGCAGCGCAGTCGCCTTCCTTCATTCCATTGGCTCTGGTTCCTCTAGTCCTCCTGCTAATAGTTTCTCCTTTTGGTCCTAGAATGCATACACCAAGACCCGTTAGACCTGTAAGGTCATCAAAGGAAGATATAAAAGCAAAGGAAATTCTCCCTGTATGGTTCTGATCAATAGCTTCAGGCCTTCTAACATTGAAATTGTTCCTATTTATTTGAGGTGGAATCATGGTAGAAGATAAGTGGCTTAGCATAAGATTCCCAGTTTTCCTAGGGAAAGGAGTAATGTTTTGGAAAGCCTTGTCACATATGGATTTACAAATAGACCAGCATATGTTGACACAAAGATCAGCCCAAGATCCCCATTGGGTCCTATTGTTGTCTCTAGAGTACCAGTCAGATAAATTATCAAAGTTCGAGCTAGAATTATCTAGATTCAGGGCACAATGAGCCCACACATCTCAGGAAAAATTGCATCGCATGAACGAATGTTCACCAGTTTCGAAATGCACTTTGCACAAATTACAAATAGGATCAATATGACTGGAATATCTGGCTAAATAAGCACTGAAAGGAATAATATTGTTCTTCATCTTTGTTTGTACCCAAAATTACTTTGGGGAACGAAACACGATGTATGGATAGTTTTAGTGTGTTTTTATGGTTGGAGGCAAATTGAAGAACGTACCAAAGCGACACAGATTTTTACATGGTTCGGCATGGTTGCCTACGTCCACGGGTGAATCCCCTTGGGGAGTATTTTTTCATTGATAATTGTATTACATTCTGTTTTCTCTCCTATTGGCTACCTCCCCTCTCATTTCTGTTCTTCCTATTTATACAGTTAAAAATATAATTCCAATATCAACATAAATCGCATTAACTGCCCATTTATGCTCATATATTGAATTCTGAATGTAACTGCCCATTTATGCTCCTATATTGAATTCTGAATATAACTGCCCATTTATGCTCCCATATTGAATTCTGAATATAACTGCCCATTTATGCCTCTTCTTTATTTCTGCATGAAAACTGATCATTCACGTCTCTTATTAATTCTGCATAATGGATGGCAGACTGGATGGAGGTCGGCTGGCAGCATGGCTGGAGACTGGTTGGCAGTTCGGAAAAGATTTTGGATGGGAATTGGTTATCAGTGTTGCTGGATGCAAGGCATAAAATTGGATAGGGGTGCGACTGACTTCTATAGTTGACCGTCGGTTGACTTTGACCATTGACCTTGACCGGATGTTGACTTTGACAGTTGACCGACTTTGACCATTGACTGCCTTTGACCATTGACCGGTCTGTGCAGGCGGGTGGAATGCCTTGGTTGACTGGTTAGTGGGCTTGGATGAGGACCAAAAGATGATTCAAGTATCAATTTGGCCCATTAAGTGGTATTTTTACTTATGGTACAAACATCGCCCCCTCTTAACCTCCAACTTGTTGGGGGTTAAGAAAATTCCGTTTTCCTTAGTCAATGATAAAACTCGCCCCCAAGTGTGGATTATTGAAGTTAGGGCGAGTGGCTAACTCCCTTTGTTGTTTGCGGAAATCACAATCACGACGCCCCTAAGTGTGGCTATTGTGACTGGGAGGTCAGTGGGAAACAGTTGAGCATGAACCACTATTGTATGCAAAATCAAGACTGGAGGCTGAACTGTTCTGTAATAGAAGTGTGATGCTTGAGTGGAGTGGTATTGTGAGTAAGCGATAATAGTATTGAGTGAAGCTAGTCTGCAGCAAGTCGTGATCACTGGATCTGCAGAGCTTCGATCATTCGAGGATCGCATCGATTGCGATCACCGAATGGAAGAAAGAACGAACAAAGTTCTATCTGCAAAGAATCGCATTCAGCTAGACTACAGGAACTGCGAGCATGGCTGGACGGCGTTAGCTGGAATGCAAGAGCAACGAACAAAGTTCCACTACAGCAGCTGCGTTCAGCCGGACTGCAGGAACTGCGAGCATAGATGGACTGCATCAGCTTCGTTCAGCTGGAATGCAGCATCAATGAACAAAGTTCCTCTGCAGCAGCTGCATTCAGCTGGACTGCAAGAACTGCTAGCATGACTGGACTGCATCAGATGCGATCATCTGGAATGCAGCAGCAACGAACAAAGTTCTTCTGCATCAGCTGGGTTCAGCTGGACTGCAGAAAATGAGAGCATAACTAGACTGCATCAGCTGTGATCATCTAGACTGCAGCAGCAAAGAATAAAGATATACTGCAACAGTAACGATTAGCTGGACTGCAGCAGCTGCTAAGGGACTGGACTCAAATAGTTTGATAAACATAGGTGTAAAAGTTATAAATAAAACTAGATGAAGATCGATTCGTCAACCGAGTGTCACTGGATCGCATCGATTGCGTCCAACCGAGTATGAGTCATGAGCAACTGGATTGCATCGGTTACGTCCAACCGAGTGCAGCAGTTGCTTTTGAACTGTAGTACAATAATTCAATCAATATAACTATGGCAGTTTAACATTACTTATTGTAATAATTGCGTAAAAATATTAAGCGTAAAAATATTATGGTGTATGCTCGCCCCCTCTTAATCCTGCAATTCGTTTGAGGATTAAGAAGTTCGGGTTACCTGAAGTTTTGATTTTCGGAAGCTGAACTCCGCATTGCATTTAGGTGCTATGTAACTTGCCCCCAATCGTATAGAGTGTTTACGCAGCCCACCCCAAATGAGTCATTTCAAACCATGAGGTGTCACATATCTCGCCCCCAAGTGATAGTCAGTCACGTTGAAGTGATATGCAACTCGCCCCCAGTAGATAGTGATTGTCATGCTGCTCAATGATCGCACAAGGGTGCACTGCCTTGCGGCATTTTGCTCGCGCATGGAATTTTGAAGATGTCTGCTATTTGGAATTCGCGCGGGGGCCAATCCCACTATTCCAGATGCGCACAGGACATGTACTTACCATATTGAAAATGTTACTGCGACTTCGTTTATGAAGTGATTAGGATGACCACCGGCTATGCTGGTGTTTCTCAACGATGATGATTAGTATAGTTGCCTTAGCGTCTCGTCTTGACTTAGTAAATTGATTTTTCTATGCACTAGTTAAGTCCAAACTGGTTTGAAAACAATGTACTACCAGTCCGTCACTTCGATATTTGACTCTGTGAATTATGATTAAAACAATTCCTTCGAACATGCACTATTATGCTTGGAGAGTAATTGACCTTCTTTTCTTCAAGACTATTCCTCTTCTTAAAGTGTATGACTTTCTATGAGTCTGGAGCGGGAGATAGCAAGAGGTCCGCGACTTTTTGTTGTGTTTAACCGATTTAAGCGTGTCTTCCGGTCTCCGTTGCTGCTATATCTGAAATTGCTTCGGTTCTTCCTATTGGAGAGAATAGGTGCGAACTGATTTCCCTTCTAAGCAGTCACATGCATTCTGTGCAAAGATTTGTAGTTGATTGCCATAATATTCGAAATGTACTGGAATTGTTCTTCAAGCCGGATTGTCCATCTTTTATTAGTGGACCTCATCATGTTCTTGTGCTTTATACTGTTTCTTGGTTGTTCTTGGTCATTGGTGCTGTTGGGTTCTCAGATGTGATCTCTGACAGACTATCGCCTTGTGTTGTTTTCAGATGTATATTTAATTTGTATAGATGTATCCAAAAGTACACCAGTTTTGGCGTCGTTTGGCCTTTTCGTCGCAGGTTTCTCTTTTGTATCAACAGAATTTCAGGTTGCTTTGGTTTCTTATGGCCAAATGGTAATGTATTCCACAGTACAGGAAGCTCGACCGTGTCTCCTGTCTACAATTGGCTTCAAACTTCATAGCAGCTAATCAAGGATGATAGTTAATTCATTCGTGACTTCTTATTGGTGCAATATTAATTTTTCGTTCTCCATTATGTTTGAGTAAATTTTGGCACCCTTTCTTGTGGATTTCTGGAACTATTTGTATCACTCGAACCTCAAACTTTTTCATATATACTTGACTTTTGATCTTGCTTGCCTATTCGACTTTTTAAACCTTCCGCATAGTCGATCCTATGCCAGTGAACAGTTTCTTTAAACATTAGTGGGATGCAGCTGTATTATATTAGCAACCGAACTTAATAACTTGTTGGACACTGTAGTTATTGTTGAGCTGCAGACAACTAGTTGATCGATGTAATCAATTTATCAGCTGATTCAGAATCTCGAACGCAGAGTTCTGCAAATGTGTGAATGGACTGTCGTCCCACTCCCACTGAAAACGAAGTCCTCAAATGCATTCTATTAAGTCCGGAAATAATCCCTTGTTGCCACAGGAAACGTAGTGTAAAATTGCAATATCACTCCAGTTGGAAATTGAGCTTGTCGTAAACTAAATCCAGTCCTTGTTGTGAGAAGTATGGAGATGAAAGATTAGATAATTAAATCTTTTTTATAAATCACTAGGAATCTTCTTCGGTTTCTTCACTTGCATTGAAATAAAGATCAGGGACATTTCAAGGTAATAGCGGCCATGTGTGGCCAGCATTAACTTTGTTCCACTGAGCTCGTTCCGTAAAAAAAAACTGCCAAACATTGTTTGTAAGGCGAAGGCACAGTATAGGAACGCCCCAATCCGATTCTGCATTTCGAAAGCACGATCACGAATTGAATATGAGCCGAGAAAATGAGATGCTCTAAACAGAAATCCACGAGCTTATAAACATAGCCAAGAGCTAGCACGAACAATTATCTTTTATTAAGATGGTTATTTCTACTTGTAATAAGGATTTAAATGTCACCTATCTCGAATGCAGTGAGTCTAGACAAAAGTGTCGGGGTCACTGCCTTATGGCCCAACAAATGAGGTATCCCCTTAACTTTTTAAGGGATGAGCTTAACACATGCCTTGTGAATGTGTTTTGTTAACAAAAGGCATCAGGAGAATGTTTTTCATTCTTACGGGTTGTTCTTCTTGTTTTGAAGAAGAAAGAGAAAGAGAGGAAGAAGAAAAGAGAGTGAGTGAGGTAGAGAGATTAAACCACCAATTTTTGGTGAGATTGAAGCATCTTGAAGAGGAGAAGAAAGGGTTCTTGTTGAAGGATCTTTTGGTTGTTTTGGTGGAGAATTGATTGATCAATTTCCACATCTCTTCAAAGGGGGAAAAATCTAGGGTTTGTCAAACCCTAGTAGTAAGTATCTCAAATCACTTCTAATTCATAAATTGATAGTGAATCTCATATTATATATGAATGAATTGTTGATCCATCCTTAGGGGTGAGTGTAATTAGGCAAATTGATATCCAAGTGCTATAGGCACCTTGAGGTTGTTGTTATCCCCAAATTTGGGAGAATTGTGTGTAACCCATTATTGTTATAGTGGAAGATTTGCCCGTGGTTTTTTACCCTTCACCTTGGAGGGGTTTTTCCCATAATTGCTTAGGTGTTGTGTGATTGCTTCTATATCGTCATAGTTTGTGTATTTCCGCATTGTGTTTCATTGCTCGTGTAGGTTTCGTATTGCGCATAGCGGCTCGGATTTCGTAAGCCTCCCCCGACAAAAAGGATCTCTGACGTACTACTCTTCTAGGAGGTACTTACTTCCTTCCCGGCAGATAAACTTAGTGGGGCTGATCCGACCTTTTCGCTATTCAGAATCTGCAATAGTTTTCTTCATCGTAAGGCTGCATTTGTGAACTTTCCAGTAGAGTTTTTGGCTGAGCATCTCATGATGTTTTTTGCGTGAATCCTCCACCCTTTTGTACATGAAGCAATGGTGCTCGAACTAATTATACATGTAATTTTGGTGATGAAGGAAATGGTGGCCCATAGTAAGCGAGTACTGATAGCGTTGAGTTACTATATACTCTCTAACTAGTATTTATGATACTCAGTCTTGGTAAAAATTGCCTGAAATCACTTTTGAAGTAATGGCCTTCGTAAGGATTTTAACCTTTTGTTGGAAAAAATTAAGATGACTGGATAGCTTGGTTGATTTCAGCTCTGAAACGCTCATATGAATCTTACTGTTATAACTTGCATAGGATTCGAATCGTCGCTACTGTTCTTGGCTCGCGTATAAATGCTTTAATCCTTCTGTCAGAACTCGCGTAGGACTCGAACAATCGCTACTGTTCTTGAAGAGTATAAGCTTGAATTAGTGTTGAAATCCAATAATTTTTATGGAAGGATTGGAGATAAATTTCATCTGCACTGGTTAGCTTTTTGCATTAAAACTATCAGTATCTCAATCACAAAACTGTACAATGTAACAGCATATTATGTTGTGTATTAGCTGATAATACCCAGGGTAACCTTGTGGGTTACCCAAATGCGAACATATACTGCACATTTTTGGATGACACAATATGTTTATGTAAAATAAAAGTAATGTAGTTAAATGGAATGGACTCACAGTACTGGGGGAGAAAATGTTGGAGGTACTGGTACCAATGTTGTATATATGGCAAGATGGGATACCACATAACCCTCCACGAGTTTTATCATTCAGTTCCCATGATTCTAATGTTGTTGGTGAACAGCTTCTCATCTCCAGCACGATGGTTCATGTATTTCCCCCCTTGCGGAGAATTACCGTGCGACCAGACTGGCAGAATTGGCGGGTAGCCTTGCCGGGGCCATCCCCGATATTATTTTAAAAGGTTATTGTCGACCTCTTGATGCAACCTCTTTCTCAATGAAAATTCAGGCTCTATATACAATCAAGTATGATTTCCCTTTGGCATAATAGTAGTTCCAGTCAATCTAAATAAAATAAAAATTAAAAATAAATCATTAACTCTTGAAACGCTTGAAAAATGCTTAAGACGTTTTTTAAACGTTTGAAAAATGTTTAAAACGCTTGGTTAGAGGACCATGCATGCGAAATTGCATGAATCATTAACTTCATAAACGCCTACCATGCTAAGCATATGGAACGTTTCAAAAAAAAACGCATATTCCCTCACTAGCAATTTAATTTATGGACTTAGAAGAAAAATAATTTAAAGAGACAAGGGATAGAAAGTTTGGCTTATCGATTTTGTGGGCCCTGTCGGAGCTGGATTATATCGACTGGTATGAGCTAGCTAATCGATCCCAGAAGCTTGGGTGTCTCCGCATCGCTTATTCTCGAGTTGTCCCGTACGAGTTCATTGAGTTTGAGGCTCTAAGCTAGCGGTGTCAACCGAATTATTCCTAAGCTTTCTATTCAGCGTCATGCGGATTCAGTGGTTTCCGCAGTGATTCAAGCGAGCTAAAACGATGTGATTTTCACCGATTCTATTTGGACATTGAGGACAGGAGATGTACTTTAGATCTTGTAGACGTTCCTTCTTATTTCATGATGGCGTGATGGCAAAAACTAGAAAGAGATTTCAGTGGGAATCATGCCTATAAGATTCAAAGCAAGACCAGAGAAGCAAATAACATCTTTTCCCTTCGTGAAATTCCTTTGGTTTTTTTTTTCCCAGATTCTTTCTGAGCTGCTTCACGAGCACGAATTTACTTCTTTCACGAACACAGCTTCATTTTTTTTTTTTTAGAGCATATCCATGTAACAATTCAGAAAACTTCTTTGTTGGGACCTGACACGAGATTTATCACCAGAGAGCACAGGTTTTTGCTTGAACTTCCGTATTACCACGAACTAGTCAACCTAAACTGCTCCTTATATCTTACTGGGAGAACACGATCTTTTTCTCGATTCCCCTTAGTCGGCGCCAATGTTTGTACCCAAAATTACTTTTGGGCACGAAACACGATGTATGGATAGTTTTAGTGTGTTTTTAGGGTTGGAGGCGAATTGAAGAACGAACCAAAGCGACACAGATTTTTACGTGGTTCGGCATGGTTGCCTACGTCCATGGGTGAATCCCCTTGGGGAGTATTTTTTCATTGATAATTGTATTACATTCTGTTTTCTCTACTATTGGCTACCTCCCCTCTCATTTCTGTTCTTCCTATTTATACAGTTAAAAATATAATTCCAATATCAACGTAAATCGCATTAACTGCCCATTTATGCTCATATATTGAATTCTGAATGTAACTGCCCATTTATGCTCCTATATTGAATTCTGAATGTAACTGCCCATTTATGCTCCTATATTGAATTCTGAATGTAACTGCCCATTTATGCCTCTTCTTTATTTCTGCATGAAAACTGATCATTCATGTCTCTTATTAATTATGCATAATGGATGGCAGACTGGATGGAGGTCGGCTGGCAGCATGGTTGGAGACTGGTTGGCAGTTCGGAAGAGATTTTGGCTAGGAATTGGTAATCAGCGTTGCTGGATGCAAGACATAAAATTGGATAGGGGTGCGACTGACTTCTATAGTTGACCGTCGGTTGAATTTGACCATTGACCTTGACCGAATGTTGACTTTGACATTTGACCGACTTTGACCATTGACTGGCTTTGACCATTGACCGGTCTGTGCAGGTGGGTGGACTGCCTTGGTTGACTGGTTAGCGGGCTTGGATGAGGACCAAAAGATGATTCAAGTATCAATTTGGCCCATTAAGTGGTATTTTTACTTATGGTACAAACAATCTTCCAGATAAAAAACTGAATTCTAGGGATAACTTTCAAATTCCAGATTTTCCTTGCTAACATATCATTGGGTTGAGAGATCTTTTTGTCCAGAAGATCATAGAGGGACTTACTAGTAAAGTTTCTTTGGGGATTGTCAATCCATCTAAGGGTGTCAACATTATCCTTATTAAGAGTTATCAAAGAATTTGATTAACGATTTCCCAATCAAAAAGGTCATTAAGAACATCTATATTCCAACCAGTATCTGTCATTAACTCATTCACCATTTTAAGATTAGTAATACTTTCCATACTCTCTAAATTTATAGGTTTCCCAGCTAAGTCAGGGATCCACTTATCCTTCCAGATGTGCACCGAAGTGCCATTGCCAATTTGCCAAATACTATAATCTTTTAGAATCATTAAACCTTTATGAACTCCTTTCCAGGCCCATGATGAACCGTCATTTCAAGTCGCATGGAAGGTATTAGTATTAGGGAAGTACTTTCCTTTCATAGTTTTAGTGAAGATAGTATTGGGTTGATGAAACCATTTTTAGCAATAAGGGAAAGGTTCATCAGATCTAACTTTTTGAGCCCAGTTCCACCTTTTTCTTTTCTATTGCAAAGACCTCTCCAATTTTTTATGTAGAACCCTTTCTTAGGCACGAGTTTTTCCCATCAGAAATCTCTTATAGTGTTAGTTACTCTTTCTATAATAGTTTTAGGTAGGATAAAAGTGGAACTAGTGTAAATTGGAAGGGACTCTAGCACAGATTTGGCCATCACCTCTCTACCAGGAGGAGACATGGACTCACTCTTCCAACCCTTAAGTCTATAGTCCATTTTTTCAGCTAGATTGTCAAAGCATTTAACTTTAGATTTATTGGTAAAAAGGGGGGCTCCTAAGTATTTATCATCCAATATATTTTTTTTAACTTTGAGAATGTCTATAATTTCTCTACCTAAACTATTTTGGATATGAGGGGTAAAGAAAATACCATATTTAAAAAAATTGATTATCTGACCGGAGGTACTACCATAATCCTCTAGAACCGTCAAGAGGTTCCTACTATTAACTATACTAGCTTTTGAGAAAATCAAACAGTCGTCAGCAAAAAGGAGATGTCTAATAGAGGGACAATTTTTATTAATCTTGAAGCCGGTAATAATACCTCTCTGCTCGGCATTAGATAGGGTCCTAGAGAAGGATTCCATGCATAAGATGAAGAGATAAGGGGACAGGGGGTCCCCTTGTCTTAAACCTCTCGAAGGTTTGAAAGGGTTGCAAGGAACACCATTAACAAGGATGGAAGACTGACTGGTACTAATAAATTGGTAGATAAGGGAACACCAAGCTTCACAGAAGCCCATTCTTTTCAATATGGAAATGAGGAAATCCCATTCAACACGATCGAAGGCTTTCGACATGTCTATTTGAAGACCCATAAAGTCAGACTTTGTTTTCTTTTTCTTCCTAAAAGCATGGATTATCTCATGGGCAAAAAGTATGTTGTCAGAGATAAGCCTTTGTTTGACAAAAGCAGATTGATATGGAGATATCAATCTATCCAGGAAAGGCTTTATCAGATTGGCGATAACTTTGGATATTATCTTATAGACAATGTTGCACAAACTTATAGGCTTTATCCGCGAACTTGAGTAGGTTATGTCTAAAAACGATGTTCATGAACTTATCTTAATAAACTAAGAAATGCTATTGCAAACCGCGGCTTTATAGGTCATGAATCGATTTGAGTGAATCACATCGTTTTTGCTTCGATTGTGTCTTGTGTAGTACATGAATATCTAAGAAATTGAACAACTCTCTAGCTAGTTCATTTGAGTCATTTGGACTAGTTATGGTGAAGAAGAATATGGTGGATATGAAATTTATCATATGGATAACCATTTGGTTAACTATTGTTGAACCAACTAATGTACAGGTTTGGGTACATTTTTCACAAGCCTACAAATGTGCATTTTATGTGTGTGTAACAAGCTATGTTTTCGATCTAACGGTTGATAAATATTAGCTTGAATCTAATTAGGTTTTCATCTAACGGTTAATATTGAATGCTTTGTTACTAAGCTAACATTGATTGCAAACCTTGATTTGAGAGACTATATAAGGGAGAACTCTAGGAACTGGGAAACCTAATCCCCACACATTCTGTGTGATACTAGTTTGCTAAGCTAAAGTCAATTCTCCTTTAACCTTTGGTTTTCTTCTTCTAAAACCAGGTTAATGACTTAAAGACTTCATTGGGATTGTGAAGCCAGACCGATACTAGTTTTCTTGTAGTTGTATGATCTGATCTTGATGTTTCTATCGTACGAGTATAATTGTAATAATTGGCTTGAGATTTCTATCTCCGATAGGCAAGATATAAAAGTAGTCACAAACTCTTCGTCTCATCATTTGTGATTCCAAAATATATTTTTTCGCTGCGTCGATTAAGACTATTGTGAGGTAATTGAAAAAGCTGAGTTGTTCTTCGGAAATATAAGTCTAGTTTTATCAATTGGTTCATGTTCACCTTGATTTATCAAAAGACGGAACAAAAACTTGTAGGTATATTCGTGGGAGATGAAGTTTTCTATTACTGTAGACTTTTTTGTGTGATACAGATCTGTTTATTAAAGCCTTCGACTATGGGTCGTAGCAACTCTTGGTTGTGGGTGAGATCATCTAAGGGAATAAAGTATGCAGTATCCTGCTGGGATCGGAGGCATATGAGCATTAATATACCTTAGATCAGTGTGAGATTGATTGGGTTCAACTACAGTCTAGACCGAAGTTAGCTTGGAGTAGGATAGTTTCTGTAGCGGCTTAATACAATGTATGTTTAATCTGGACTAGGTCTCGGGGTTTTTATGCATTTGTGGTTTCCTCGTTAACAAAATTCTGGTGTCTGTGTTATTTCTTTTCCGCATTATATTTTGTTATATAATTGAAATAATACAGGTTCTGAGTTGTTCAATCAATTAGAATATCCGACATTTTGGTTGTTGATTTAAATTGATTGACACTTGGGTATTGGTCTTTGGTACCATCCAAGTTTATCTCACTCGCATTTAAACTCTTTGATATATATTTTATTGATTGAGTCTAATTGTCTAGTTGATTCTCATAAAAGTATATTGGAGTTTGTCCATACATATTGCTAATCGAAATATTGGGTGTGGTTGTTAGACCCTCGCTTTTTCAATTGGTATCAGAGCAGGAAAACACGTTTAAGACCTTACAAGTCTGTGTTTGTAGTGATCTGACTTTATGGACAGAGGTGCTATCTCAATTAATGTACCACCAGTCTTCGATGGCTCTAATTACTTATGGTGGAAAATTGCTATGCAAGCTTTTCTTTAAGCACGCGATTTCCTATCATGGGTATATGTTGTTAATGGATATGATTCTCCCATTGAGGAAGTTGGAGGTGTAAACATTCCAAAGAATATTGGTGAATACACTCCTGCCAAGATTCTTGCTGCAAAGCAAAACTCCGACGATTTGAATGCCATTATACATGCTATTACCCCAAATCTTTAGCACCATGTGTCTAATTACACTAAGTCACAAGAAGCTTGGGATATCTTAGCAACCATATTAGAAGGTAATTCCAGTGAAAAGGAAGCTAGGCTTCAAAACCTTAATTTCGATTGGGAAAACCTTCGTTTGGCAGATGAAGAAACATTTGATGAGTTATATCACAAAGTGTCTGAAATTATTAATACATCTTTTGCATTGGGTAAGACTATTCCTGAAAAGGACATTGTGATGAAAATTCTCAGATCGCTTCCATCTAGATACGATTCTAAGAAGCATGCCATCGTTGAGGGAAATAACCTTGATACTCTCTCCAGAAATACGATGGTTGTAAATCTTAAGATCTTTGATCATGAACATTCGTCCAAATATAAGTATGTTGTGTTCAAAGCAGTAAAAGACACTAAATTACTTGATAAAGGTAAAAAAGTGTATATCTCTGAAGATGATCACTCTGAGACAGATTCATGATATGAAGATCTTGACAAATCGGTCTCGATGATCACAAGACAGTTTAGGGATCTTCTACTAAATATAAGTAAATGGTTCACCAGAGATAAGCATAAGGCATCAGTCAAGCCTCATAATCGTGTTCCTCCTAAAAACAGGGATATTAATGAAAATGAAGATGAGGATATGCCTCAGTGCTTTAAGTGTAAGGGATTTGGTCATTTCGCAAACGAGTGTCCAAATCGTAGAAAATACACTGGGAACAAAGGTTTTGCTGCAACTCTTGATGAAATGTCTGACGACTGTGATTCTAATAAAGACAAGAAATCAAGTATTGCAGTTCTTGGTGAAAATATTGAGTTTGATAATTTTAGCAATACATACATCAATCTTGATATTCTTTCAGAAGATAATCCAACTATTCTGGAAGACAAAGTTGACCCATTCTTTGGACACTCGGTTTATAATGGTTCAGGTTCCACTATGTGCCTAGCTGCTTGCACATCTCAAAAGCCTGATTTTTATCCAAATTTGACGTGTTCATATTGTTCATTAAAGGGTCATGAACTTTCAAAGTGATTCAAGTTTAAACACCAACAAAGGCACGTCAACAAACTTCAACAAAGAGCAAATCATTTAGCAAGAAAGCTTAAACTGGCTCAGAAGACCGGTGAGGTATGTAAGATTTTATCTTCGTCTAAGAATTTAGTTTCCAAGGATAAACCACGACCATTACTAAAGAAATTATGGTCAAATGGTTTTGATAGACAAAAGTCTGTGAATTCCTCTCAAGAGGAAAATGGTGGACAAATTGTTCTTCACCACAACGTAACTTGATTATGTTGTTTTTGAAATCTTGTCTCATGTGCCTGATCAAAAGAGACAATGATTTTTTATTCTTCAGGCTTTAGGAAAAGTTCTTTTCTTTTTTTATATATCAAATAAAAGAAAGGGTATTATCGACAATTTTACTCTTCATAGGGTTGAGAGTTGGTCGTGTACGAACCTGTTTAAAGGTTTCGAACCCTACATTCTTTTTCCTTCTTTGTAACCTCCTTTTATGTCAAGACTTCTTGTTGAGAAAATTGTGATTTCCTCTCACAAACCCATACGTTTATGGATACTCCAAGCATGATGTCTTCTGAAGGAAAGGATCTTAATTTGACTGTGAAGCCATCAATCATGAAGGAAAAAGATAAATCTCCAATATATCTAACTTTAAAAAGAAAAAGAAGGAATGTGAGGAAGCCAAGAGCCGTTCCTTCAAATTCTCAGAAGTTTTCTGACGTTCTTGATGAGTTGAAGGAGATGCGAAAGGAGATTCAATAAATAAAGGATTTTGTGTATAAGACTCATGAGATTCAGAAGGCCCTGGTTCGACAACAACAACCTAGAAGGTTTATTGATATAAACTCCTACCTTAATGAACCTTATGTTCCAATGGCTGTTGACGACAAGGAGTTCGGGGACGATAAAGAATTCTTCAAATGTCTTATTGCCTAGTAAATCTTCTATTTTTCTTTTTTTTTTTAGATGAATAACTAGTGTTTGGAATAGACATTATTGTTATTACACATAGCTATGTCCAATGTTTTCATCTTCTTGTTTTTAGATTTGTTGGTTTAAATTCTAAACTTGTTTGGAAGATGATTTTTGCAGTATTAATCTTTATTGTTTTATATATTGTAATATTGTTATGGGATATGTGTATTTACGTCCGTGAACTTAATTGTCCCATAATTTGTCAAAAATAAAGTCGTTCATGAATTAATATGCAAGTATTGATAAAATAATGAATGGACTCTTGACAAACACAAAAGTTAATCCTATATTGTCAATTATTGGTGTAATATAGGTTAAAATATTTTGTGATTCAAGGATTATGTCTATTGTGTATCATTGTGCAAATGGTGATGAGAAATATAATGAATCCTTGATTATTCCATGGTATAAGGTCGATCCCCGATCCACATTTTTGTGTACAAATACTGTGTTGTTCCATAAAGTGTCTTATGTTGAGCACATGATAACGAAAGTTGATATTTTATGATTAGCTTAGTTGTTGTTCCGTAAGGTACTTTGTGTTGAACATGGCCAATTAAATTGATTACTTTTGTGATTAATTTGGTTATGTACTTCGATTAGATTAATTGTGGGTTCTCTCGGGATTAATCTAATTGATTTCTTAAGTCTCCATAAGAAATCTAATTAATTTCGGGATTAATCTAATTGATTTCTTGTGTTGAGCATATTTGGTTAAATTAATCTTAGGTTCGCTTACGGTTAATTTGATTGAATATTCTTTTTGGATTTCAAATTCATACTCGTATGTGATTTGTTGAGTCCAAAGAATTCCTTATTTTCTTTTGAAATTAAGGTCGCTCTTGTTGTTCCCTTGGGAATGACATTTTATGGGGGAGAGTTCTTTTGAACTTGTGCTTAATTGCCAAATATTTGTGGGGACTGCGGATGTGGAATTTTATAGGGGTTATCTTGTATCTTTATAGACTCCTTGATGAATGCATTTAGCTTCGGATTTATGATTGCATTTAAGCAAGATGATATACATTTACCTTTGGTCATAAACCGTCTCTTATGGAAATTTCATTAGGATCCCGTTCTTGTACCTTTGCCAATTTTATTGACAAAAAGGGGGAGAATTAATTTGTAGTTCACACTACAAATATATATGGTTTTCGGATCATTATGTAAGGGGGAGTGGTTTCCATGTGAGATGGAGTATTGACTAATGGGGTGTGACATATCACCATAGTATTGTTGTTAAAGTTGTGATGCAATTGGACTTTGACGTTGTGTAATGATACTATGACACAGTATAACAATGATTGAGAACTCTTTTTTTCTCATTGTTATAGCTATGGATTTTCAACAACGATGATGCTAAACTTACAACCTTTGAGATCATTAGAGTACTTGGAAGTGACAAAGATTTCGAGTAATGTTGAATATTAGACGACATGTGGAATAGGAGCTACAAAGTTTATTTATATATTTTTTGTATTACATATGTATTAATAGTTTTGCCACTAAAATTGACAAAGGGGGAGATTGTTAGAGCACTGCTCGGTCGAACTCGCATGCGTTGCTATCTCAACCATGTTTGTCGATGTTAGTGATAAAAACTATAAAGTCTTGATTTCTAGTATACTATAGCTAAGGTCTCAGGCTAGGATATAAAGTGTAGTTGAGCTCAAGAATTCCATGGTGATCATCATACAAGATGAAGTACTACTCAAGGAACCAGTGGATCTTCATCGACTAAAAGGTATGTGGAGACTTGAACTTATCTATCACTCAAAAGTCTATCTACTCTATCTTCTATCTTGAGACAAAAGTCGTATTACTATATAGACTAAGATTATACCACATGAGGTATTTCAAGCTGAGTATATCTCGCTTATCTATTTCTCGAAATATGTGTCGCTAAAGCTTTCCCTTTATCCAAGTTCATCTTTACCTAGTGACGAAAGTCATGTTATGTTTCAATCACTTTGAAAATCGCTCTGACGAAAAATAGTTTGTGAATAACAACTATATAACGCCCTCTGAGAATGTTTCAATGATTGAAATGGGAGTTTAGACAATATAACCATTGGAGGATATAAGCATTGTTATGGAAACACATATATGAATAAGTCCTTATTCCTTGAACCAAAGTTTGCGAACTTTGTTGATCAAGTGAAACCGGAGAAGTACGTGAGCTTCATTCAGCGAACTCAGTCCGCGAAATGGCGAATTTCTCAACCCGAGAATTTTTGCTGGAGTTTGTGAACTCTATCCGGGAACTTAAGTCCTTTAACCCAATCCGTGAACTTGAGTAGGTTATGTCTAAAAATGATGTTCGTGAACTTATCTTAATAAACTAAGGAATGTTATTCCAAACTGTGGCATTATAGTTCATGAATCGATTTGAGTGAATCACATCGTTTTTGCTTCGATTGTGTATTGTGTAGTACATAAAGATCTAAGCAATTGAACAACTCTCTAACTAGTTCATTTGAGTCATTTGGACTAATTATGGTGAAGAAGAATATATGGTTGACATGAAAGTTATCATATGGCTAACCATTTGGTTAACCATTGTTGAACCAACTAATGTACAAGTTTGGGTATGGTTTTCACAAGCCAACAAACGTACATTTCATGTGTATATAACAAGCTATGTTTTTGATCTAACAGTTGATAAATATTAGCTTGAATCTAATCAGTTTTTCATCTAACGGTGATATTGAATGCTTTGTTACTAAGCTAACAGTAATTGCAAACCCTGATTTGAGAGGCTATATAAGGGAGAACTCAAGCAACTGGGAAACCTAATCCCCACACATTATCCTTCAATTGATAATCTAGTATCACAGAATGTGTTGGGATTAGGTTTCCCAGTTGCTAGAGTTCTCCCTTATATAGTCTTTCAAATCAGGGTTTGCAATCAATGTTAGCTTAGTAACAAAGCATTCAATATTCACCGTTATATGAAAACCTGATTAGACTCAAGGTAATATTTATCAACCGTTAGATCCAAAACTTAGCTTGTTATACACACATGTAATGCACATTTGTAGGCTTGTGTAACCATGCCCAAACTTGTACATTAGTTGGTTCAACATAGTCAACCAAATGGTTAGCCATCTGATAACTTTCATATTAACCATATTTTTCTTCACCATAACTAGTTCAAATGACTCAAAATAAATAGTTAGAGAGTTGTTCAATTGCTTAGATCTTTATGTACTACATAAGACACAATTGATGCAAAAACAATTTGATTCACTCGAATCGGTTCATGAACTATATAGCCATGGTTTTCAATAACATTCCTTAGTTTATAAAGACAAGTTAACAAACATCGTTTTTAGACATAACCTACTCAAGTTCGCGGACTTAAGTCACCGGATGGAGTTCAAAACTCTAGCAGAAATTCTCGGGTTTGAGAACTTTTCTAGTTCGTGGACTGGGTTCGCGGACTTGAATCTCACACACTTCTACGGTTCTCTTGATCAACAAAGTTCGCAAACTTTGGTCCAAGGATTAAGGACTTATTTATATATGTGTTTCCACAACAATGGTTATATCCTCCATTGGTTATATTGTCTAAACTCTCATTTTAATCATTGAAACATTCTCAGAGGACGTTATATAGTTGTTATTCACAAGCCATTTTTCGTCGGAGAAATTTTAAAAAGTGATTTAAACATAACATGACTTTTGTCACTAGGTAAAGATGAACTTTTATAAAGAGAAAGCTTTACCAACATATATTTCGAGAATTAGATAGACGAGGTAAACTCGGCTCGAAATACCAAATGTGTATAATCTTAGTCTATACAACAAAATGACTTTTGTCTCAAGATAAGAGATAGAGTAGATAGACTTTTGAGTGATAGATAAGTTCAAGTCTCCACATACCTTTTAGTCGATGAAGATCCACCAGTTCCTTGAGTAGTCCTTTGTATTGTATGATGATCTCCATGGAGTTCTTGAACTCAACTACACTTTATATCCTAGTCCGAGACCTTATCTATAGTAGACTAGAAATCAAGACTTATAGTTTTGATCACTAACATTGACAAACATGCTTGAGATAGCAACGCATGCGAGTTCGACCGAGCAATGCTCTAACAATCTCCCCCTTTGCTAATTTTAGTGACAAAACTATCAATACATATGGAATACAAAAAATATGTAAATAAACTATGTAGCTCCTATTCCACATGTCTAATCTTCAACAGTATTCGAAATTTTTGTTACTTCCAAGTACTCCAATGATCCCAAAGGTTGTAAGTTTAGCATCATCGTTGTTGAAAATTCATAGCTATAACAACGAGAAAACAAGAGTTCTCAATAATTGTTATAAAGTGTCATAGTATCATTACACAGCGTTAAAGTCCAATTGCATCACAACTTTAACAACAATACTATGGTGATATGTCACACCCCCTTAGTCAATACTCCATCTCACATGGAACCACTCCCCCTTACATAATGATCCGAAAACCATATGTATTTGTAGTGTGAACTACACATTAATTCTCCCCCTTTTTGTCAATAAAATTGGCAAAGGTACAAGAACGGGATCCTAATAAAATTTCCGTAAGATATGTTTCAAGATTAAAGTAAGTATATATCATCTTATTTAGATTCAATCATAAAGCCGAAGATAAATGCATTCATCAAGGAGTCTATAAAGATACAAGATAACCCCTAAAATATTCCACACCCGCACTCCCGACAAATATTTGGCAATTAAGCACAAGTTCAATTAAGAACTCTCCCCATAAAATGTTATTCCTGAAAGAACAACAAGAGCGACCTTAATTTTAAAAGAAAAGAATGATTTCTTTGGACATATCACATACAAGTATGAATTTGAGTCCAATATTCAATTAAATTAATCATAAATGAACCCATGATTAATTTAATCAAATATTCTCAACACAAGTAAACTTATGGAGACTTAAAAAACTCCATTAGATTAATCACAAGAGAACCCATAATTAATCTAACGGGAATACACAATCAAACGAATCACAAAAGTAATCAATTTAGTTGATCATACTCACATAAGAATGTCTATGGAGCAATGACTAAGTTACTCATCAAATCAACCCAGTCAAAAACTCTCAAACATAAGAAATCTTACGGAGTCATAACTAAATAACCAAACAATATGATTATTTTAGTTTAATATGCTCAACATAAAGTATCTTATGGAACAACAACTAAGCTAATCATAAAAATAATCAACTTTGGTTGTTTAGTGCTCAACATAAGACACATTACGGAGCCTCACAGTAATACACATCAAAAAAATGGATTAGGGAAGATCAATTATTGCGGAAAACACAAGGATTCATTGTATGTTCCATCACCATTTACACAATGACATACAATAGACATAATCCTTGAATAACAAAGGATTTTAACCTATCTTCCATCAAAAATTGACATAATAGGCTTTGAAAAAGCGAGGTCTAACAACCACACCCAATATTTTGATTAGCAATCTGTATGGACAAACTTTGAGTTACTTTATTATAGAATCAACTAGACAGTCAGAATCAATCTAGATAAAAGTATCTCAATGAGTTATTATCTCAATCTCTCAATTTTATCTATACTCAAGCAAATAGAATTTGCGAGTCTTTATCAAAGAGAGATAACTTGGATGGTACCAAAGACCAATATCCAAGTCTCAATCAATTTAAATCAACAACCAAAATGGTCGGATATTCTAATTGATTGAACAACGCACAACCTGTATTATTTCAATTATATAACAAAATATAACACGGAAAAGAAATAACACAGACACCAGAATTTTGTTAACGAGGAAACCGCAAATGCAGAAAAACCCTGGGACCTAGTCCAGATTAAACATACACCGTATTAAGCCGCTATAGGCACTAGCCTACTCCAAGCTAACTTCAATCTGGACTGT
Source organism: Papaver bracteatum (assembly GCA_023529315.1). NCBI lineage: Eukaryota > Viridiplantae > Streptophyta > Magnoliopsida > Ranunculales > Papaveraceae > Papaver > Papaver bracteatum. Next base: position 136,840 of record JAJJWX010001211.1, read on the forward strand.
AGTTGAACCCCAATCAATCTCACACTGATCCAAGGTACAATTATGCTCTTACGCCACTGATCCCAGCAGGATACTGCACACTTCCCTTAGCTGATCTCACCCACAACCAATAGTTGCTACGACCCAAAGTCGAAGACTTTAATAAATAAATCTGTATCACATAGAAAAGTCTACAAGGATAGATAAATTCGTCTCCCATGAATAAACCTATGAGTTTTGTTCCGTCTTTTGATAATTCAAGGTGAACAAGAAACAATTGATAAAACCAGACTTATATTCGTGAAGAACAGCTCAGCTTTATCAATCACCTCACAATAAACTTAATCGACACAGAGAAGAAGATTATTGAGGAAAAACAAATGATGAGCCAAAGTGTTTATGACTACTTTTATATCTTGCCTATCGGAGATAGAAATCTCAAGCCAATTATTAAAATTTTACTATAGTGATAGAAACAGCAAGATCAGATCACACAACTACAAGAAAAGTAGTATCGGCCTGGCTTCACAATCCCAATGAAGTCTTTAAGTCGTTAACCTGGTTTTAGAAGAAGAAAACCAAAGTTTAAAGGAGAATCGACTCTATATTAGCAAACTAGTTTCATACAGAATGTGTGGGGATTAGGTTTCCCAGTTGCTAGAGTTCTCCCTTATATAGTCTTTCAAATCAGGGTTTGCAATCAATGTTAGCTTACTAACAAAGCATTTAATATTCACCTTTAGATGAAAACCTGATTAGATTCAAGCTAATATTTATTAACCTTTAGATCGAAAACATAGCTTGTTATACACATGAAATGCACGTTTGTATGCTTGTGAAAACCTTACACAAACTTGTACATTAGTTGGTTCAATAATAGTTAACCAAATGTGTA
>JAJJWX010001212.1:0-26231 GCA_023529315.1 Papaver bracteatum
GAAGTGCGTTATTAGAGTTGCTGATCAATCATTAGTGGAGACTACCCATTTTCATATCATGTGAGGCACCGACCAAAAATTCTTCCTTTACTAAAGAGCTTCTTTTGAGTGTGTGTCACCGTACATTAATTCGGGTAGAATGGTGAGCTACCCAATTTCACACCAATTTCAGCACTATTTTGATCTCTTGAGTGCTAATCTTTGTCAATCATGAGGGTGACGTTTATAGATGAAAGCTACCTTCTTGTAGTTCGATTTGCAGTTAGCACCATTCTCTCGCTCGACAACAACGGGTCCATAGAAACACCATAATCATCAACAACAAGGAGCGACATCAAAATCTACAAGGAAAGTTGAAAAGGTTCAAGGTTTGAAAGCAACAATGGAACAAGAAAAATAGCATAATTTTATATCAAAGTTGAAGACTTAAAATGCAATGAGGTAATTCTATATCCAAGTGCTAAGACGTATTTACAAAGCGAAGAAAGTAAAAGGTGAGAATTATTGAAGTTTATGATTTCAAGGCGATACAAGTTGTGAAGAATCAAGCGGTAAAGTACTTTTCCACGGCCATGGTTTATTTTATTTTTCACTTTGTTTTGTATTTTGTTTCTCTTGTTTCAAAAAAAAAAAAAGAAAAAAAAAAAAGAAAAAAAATATATATGAGACAAGAGAAATATCTATTATTGTTTTGTTTTGAATAAGCCGTGGGGAAGGAAAATCTATAATGAAGTTTCAAGCGACAAGGATTTTGAGGAAAAAGGTTACAAATTGTTAAGGATTTATGAAGTTCAAGTGTTTATCATCAATAGTTGAAGCCGAAGACCAAGAAGATGAAGACAAGGAGCGGAAGACGTTTCTATTGGATTCCGTGAGAGTGGTGTTATCATAATTGGCAATCGGATGTGAAGGTAAGTAAGTAATCTCATCCTCGATATAAGTGGTTGATTTCCTTTCTTAGAGATCGTTAGAAAAATGGTTTTTCAAAATGTTAAAAGATGTGGGTTTTTCAAAATTTCGGAAGTTATCCTTCCTACCATTCAACGTGTTGCAGGAATTCTCTCTTTATTCCTACCTGCGCACATGTGAGACCCATAAAAAAATCCGTCTTTTTGAGTGCAATTATCATAAAACCCTTTTTGGTGAGGCAGAAGTCGAGGCGAAATGCTTATTGATCGTTTCTCAAACACGTGTTCTCTCATTATGGTGTGGTTATTTCTCACTCAACATTTAAGAATGAGAATATGTTCTTTAGTATTTCTAACTTCTTATTACTAGCATGCAGAAACTCTATGTCCTCATAGCTCTTAGGATGCTTGGGAAGCTGGAACGCTTTGAAAGTTGTGAGTTTAAGTTTGATTTGCTCGAGGACTAGCAAAGTCTAAGTGTGGGGGAATTTGATAGGTGTAGAATACACCTAATTTACTATATAGTAGTTTATGCTTTCTTTGCTATTTTTCTTGTAAATTATGTATTTTACACGTGGTGTTGAGTTATTAGGTACTCTGGAGTCACACGGAGAAAAGAAGAAGAAATCGCTCAATTTGAGCCGAAAGGGCATAATTGTCATTTCATAGGGCAAACACTATTGGGAGACGAGCCACGGTTAAAGGGCAACTCTCTCAGAGGAGGATTAAAAACAGGCCAGCCCATGTTAAGGGGCAACTTGCTTTTGGAAGAATTATAAAGAGCAACCAGCTACGGTTAAGGGGTTTCATTTGGGGTACCCCTTATCAATTATTAGAGTTGTAAATATCCTGGGTGGATGCATATGTGGGGCGCAAATAGCTATCCCAGTTCTGTTCTAAACCTAAATCAAGTTATCATTCTCAATCGTTCACCACATGAAACGAAATATCTAATTCTTGTGATTGAGGGATATGTTGAAATCAAGGGAGATTTGTGATGAAATCAAGAAAATTCATAGTTAAATTTCATTGCCGCAGGTGACTGAGAGTTGCAGTGAGAAAAGAAGATGAACGAGATAGTTGAACTCAGAGTTAGGGTTTTAATTGCTCAATAATCATATGGGTTGAACGGTGAAAGAAGAGAAATCGAGAGAAGCTTATGGGTTTGAGCTTCTGAATGACAGGAGGATGTTGGTGTTCATGGGTGAAGAACTACTAAGAAGAAATTGAATCATAAATTGAAAATGAGATTTGTGTCAAATGAATGGAATCGATTCAGAGAATCTGGTAGTGCAATTTTGATGGGTTTAATCGAAGAAGATTGTTGTTACTGATGGTGTTGAATGAATCAATACAAAGAGAAGGTAATTGGGTTTCTTTGAAATGGTGAGAAATCATCAACAACAGGTGGAAGTCTAAATAGTGAGCTGCTGGTGCTGTTGCAATACAGAAATGGAGGAAGAATTGCTGTGGCAAATTCAGATTGAATTGAGTAGCATAAGAATGATGATGTTGAGCTCATGATGTAAGTACTGGTGATTGGAAACTGGTGTTGGTTTTGCAGAATAAAGATGGAAAAGATGATAAAATGAAGAAGCTTGACTCTTTTGAAGTGTGTGTGGCAAGAATGGTGAAGTGTGGGTACAATGAATTGGTGAAATGAAGTTAGTTAAGCCAGCAAGTACAACTGAAGTTGGGATTATGAAGAAGCTAGGTTGGTTTAGGGATGGTTGAAATTGCATCTACAGTTCATGAGAATCATGTGGGCTGTGGCAGTGAAGGAATCAGTTGGTAGATTTATGAGATTGGGTCTGTGCTTCTATCAACAGTGAGAATGGATAGATGTATGTTAGGGAATTGATGTGCAGGTGGCGGCAGATTAAAATCAAGAAGGAATTACAGGGATTTGTGGAGCTGGTTGTGAGATAGAAGGCAGTGGTGGCATTTCAGTTGTGCTTTGGTGGTGTTGTTTAGAGCATCAACTGAATTCTGAGATGTACAGATGGGAGTTACAGGGAAGGAATTGGGATGCTGCTACTTGAATTGAAATGGAAATACATGGGACTGAACTTGGTTCGACTTGAGGGAAGAATGCAGAGATGAGTTGCAAGGATTACAGAGTTGGCGTAGAAATATGGAGCTACTAAAAAGGAATGGAATGCTTAGCCATCATGGATGAGACAGTTCTGGCCTGGCAAGATGGCCTGCAAAATAGCAAGGTTATGACCAGTCAGCTGAGTTAGCTAGCTGACTCGGTCCAACTCAGCCCCTTGACCTTGACCCTTGACTAACTGTTTGACTTACGATTGACCCCTTTGACCGTTAGTCATAACGGTTGACGGACGGAATATACCTTGACCGGAGGAGAATCTCAGGTTTGCGGTGACGACGGATTAGCGTATTTCGGCCAAAACCCAGCTTTCCGGCGAGCAAAAGTTGCATAATTTTGTGTGGATTTCTCTCATGGGATGTGAAGAGTTGGACTTGGAATTGAATGAAGAATTTGGTTGGAATATGGAAAGAGGAGATGGAAGATTTGAGAAAGGCTTGGATTTGGAAATTGAGCTACAAAAGGAAAGGGATTCTATTCCTTAGAAGATATGGAGAACATTGAAGCCTATAAATAGAGAAGTTCTCTACTTTTCTATACACACTTCCATACACATAGATGCACTTAGATACACACATCTTTTTACAATACTTTTGCACACTTCTACACACACAATTATTTTCTTTATTTGTGTGAACTCTTTAATATGAGTAACTAATTTGATTGAGGATGAATTCCTAGTTCTTAACATGTTTTGAGTTTGTTTTAAATCTACTTTGAAGTTTTCACATGATTATCGTTTGTTTTTACTAATAGGAGTGATCTTAAAGACATTCATGATTGATTGATAGATTATCTAGGTGTACAACTAGATTGATTTGTTAGTCTAATCTAAAGCTAGTGTAAGTTAGGGGATAAGTAATCGTTTCTTGACTTTTCACATAAGTAGCAAACACGAGACCTTGCGGAGGGATTCCGTGGAGCAATTATGTGTAAAAACAACGTTAGCAAGTGGACCTTGATCTAAGAGTCTAACTACTAATATCAACCTAATAAATTCATAAATCTTAATGCGTTTAACTAAATTACATCTTGAGTGATCTACTACTAGGTGGTTTGGTGAATAGAATCCGGTAGTCGAGAACTTCCTAGTATCCAGTGATATAAGGGATTTTGGGGTTAGCACTGATCTATTTGCTATACCCACGGTTGGTGATAATTTGTGACTAATAAGAAGTGGAAAAGAACATAACTTTAATCATTGTTTTGCAGCGAAGAAGGATTCCTTGATCTAATCTCTCTTATTGATTTCCTTTTAATTGCTTTGTTTATTTTATTTACTTTCTCAAATTCTTAATCAATACCCCCCTTTTTGTGTGAAAATTTTACAACTAGAATCTCGTGCTCCTCGTGGGATCGACCTTGACTACCCTATATTACTTGTTAATCAGGTAGTAAAGTATTAATTAATTTGTTGTGGTTACGACACGCATACAGTTAGACCCGAGTTCGTCATCTCGGTGAACGGAAGATGAAATTTAACTGATTTCGACACCCCGGGTCAAAGATTTAACTCTGATAAGACCTGAGTTTGTCATCCCGTTGAACGGGAAATGAAATTAATCTGACTTCAACATCCCATGATCAAAGATTACCAGAGTTAGACCCGAGTTCGTAATCCCGGTGAACGGAAGATGAAATTTAACTGATTTCAACACTCCGGGTCAAAGATTTAACTCTGGTAAGACCTGAGTTTGTCATCCCGGTTAACGGGAGGAGGAAATTTATATGATTTCAATATCCCATATTCAAAGATTAACAAAGTTAGACCCGAGTTCGTCATCCCGGTGAACGGAATATGAAATTTAACTGATTTCAACACCCCGGGTCAAAGATTACCAGTGTTAAACCTGAGTTTATCATCCCGGTGAACGGAAGATGAAATTTATCAGATTTCAACCTCCCCGGATCAAATATTACCAGAGTTAGACCTGAGTTTGTCATCCCGGTGAATTGAAGATGAAATTTAACTGATTTCAACATCCCATGTCAAAGATTACCAGAGTTAGACCGGAGTTTGTTATCCAGGTGAACGAAAGATGAAATTTATGGGATTTCAACATCCCCGGATCAAAGATTACCATTTTGTCATCCTGGTGAACGGAAGATGAAATTTAACTGATCTCAACACCCCGGGTCAAAGATAATCAGAGTTAGACCTGGGTTTGTCATCCTGGTGAACGAAAGATAAAATTTTTCTGATTTCAACACCCCGTGTCAAAGATTACAAGAGTTAGACCCGAGTTTCTCATCCCGGTGAACTAAAGATGAAATTTATCCGATTTGAACAACCCATGATCAAAGATTACCAGAGTTAGACCCGAGTTCGTCATCCCGGTGAACTGAAGATGAAATTTATCTGATTTCAACATCCCATGATCAAAGATTACCAAAGTTAGACCCGAGTTTGCCATCCCGGTGAACCGAAGATGAAATTTATCCGATTTGAACAACCCATGATCAAATATTACCAGAGTTAGACCCGATTTCATCATCGCGGTGAACGAAAAATGAAATTTACCCGAGACGAACAACCCATGATTAAATATTACCGGAGTTAGACCCGAGTTCGTCATCTCGGTTAACGGAATATGAAATTTAACTGATTTCCACACCCCGAGGCAAAGATTACCAGAGTTAGACCTGAGTTTGTCATCCCGGTGAACGAAAGATGAAATTTATCTGATTTCAACCTCCCCAGATCAAAGATTACCAAAGTTAGACTTGAGTTTGTCATCTCGGTGAACTGAAGATGAAATTTAACTGATTTCAATAGACCAAGTCAAAGATTACCAGAGTTAGACCGGATTTTGTTATCCCGGTGAACGGAAGATGAAATTTATGGGATTTCAACTTCCCCGGATCAAAGATTACCATTTTGTCATCCCGGTGAACGGAAGATGAAATTTAACTGATTTCAACACCCCGGGTCAAAGATTTAACTCTGGTAAGACCTGAGTTTGTCATCCCTGTTAACAGAGATGAAATTTATCTGATTTCAATATCCCATATTCAGAGATTACCAGAGTTAGACCCGAGTTCGTCATCCCGGTGAATGGAAGATGAAATTTAACTAATTTCAACACCACGGGTCAAAGATTACCAGAGTTAGACCTGAGTTTGTCATCCCGGTGAACGGAAGATGAAATTTATCAGATTTCAACCTCCCAGGATCAAAGATTACCAGAGTTAGACCTGAGTTTGTCATCCCGGTGAACTGAAGATGAAATTTAACTGATTTCAACAGCCCATGTCAAATATTACCAGAGTTAGACCGGAGTTTGTTATCCAGGTGAACGAAAGATGAAATTTATGGGATTTCAACATCCCCGGATCAAAGATTACCATTTTGTCATCCTGGTGAACGGAAGATGAAATTTAACTGATTTCAACACCCCGGGTCAAAGATTACAAAAGTTAGACCCGAGTTTCTCATCTCGGTGAACTAAATATGAAATTTATCCGATTTGAACAACCCATGATCAATGATTACCAGAGTTAGACCCGAGTTCGTCATCTCGGTGAACTGAAGATAAAATTTATCAGATTTCAACATCCCATGATCAAAGATTACCAAAGTTAGACCCGAGTTTGTCATCCCTGTGAACTGAAGAAGAAATTTATCCAATTTGAACAACCCATGATCAAAGATTACCAGAGTTAGACCGAGTTCATCATCCCGGTGAACGGAAAATGAAATTTACCCGAGATGAACAACCCGTGATCAAAGATTACCGGAGTTAGACCCGAGATCGTTATCTCGGTTAACAGAATATGAAATTTAACTGATTTCCATACCCCGGGTCAAAGATTACCATAGTTGGACCTGAGTTTGTCATCCCGGTGAACGGAAGATGAAATTTATCAGATTTCAACCTCCCCAGATCAAAGATTACCAAAGTTAGACCTGAGTTTGTCATCCCGGTGAACTGAAGATGAAATTTAACTGATTTCAACAGCCCAGGTCAAAGATTACCAGAGTTAGACCCGAGTTTGTCATCCCGGTGAGCAGAAAATGAAATTTATCTGATTTGAACAACCCATGATCAAAGATTACCAGAGTTAGACCCGAGTTCGTCATCCCGGTGAACGGAAGATGAAATTTATCAGATTTCAACATCCTCGGATCAAAGATTACCAGAGTTAGACCCGAGTTTGTCATCCCGGTGAACTGAAGATGAAATTTATCCAATTTGAATAACCCATGATCAAAGATTACCAGAGTTAGACCCGAGTTCGTCATCCCGGTGAACTGAAGATGAAATTTATCTGATTTCAACACCTCGGGTTAAAGATTTAACTCTGTTAAGACCTGAGTTTGTCATCCCGGTTAACGGGAGATGAAATTTATCTGATTTCAACATCCCATGTTCAAAGGTTACCAGAGTTAGACCCGAGTTCGTCATCCCGGTAAACGGAAGATGATATTTAACTGATTTCAACACCCCGGGTCAAAGATTACTAGAGTTAGACCTGAGTTTGTCATCCCGGTGAACGTAAGATGAAATTTATCAGATTTCAACCTCCCTGGATCAAAGATTACCAGAGTTAGACCTGAGTTTGTTATCCCGGTGAACTGAAGATGAAATTTAACTGATTTCAACAGCCCAGGTCAAAGATATCCAGAGTTAGATCAGAATTTGTTATCCAGGTGAACAAAAGATAAAATTTATGGGATTTCAACATCCCCGGATCAAATATTACCATTTTGTCATCCTGGTGAACGGAAGATGAAATTTAACTGATTTCAACACCCCGGGTCAAAGATTATCAGAGTTAGACCTGAGTTTGTCATCCTGGTGAACGAAAGATGAAATTTTACTGATTTCAACACCCCGGGTCAAAGATTACAAGAGTTAGACCCGAGTTTGTCATCCCGGTGAACTAAAGATGAAATTTATCCGATTTGAACAACCCATGATCAAAGATTACGAGAGTTAGACCCTAGTTCGTCATCCCAGTGAACTGAAGATGAAATTTATCTGATTTCAACATCCCATGATCAAAGATTACCAAAGTTAGACCCGAGTTTGTCATCCCAGTGAACTGAAGATGAAATTTATCCGATTTGAACAACCCATGATCAAAGATTACCAGAGTTAGACCTGAGTTCGTCATCCCGGTGAACGGAAAATAAAATTTACCCGAGATGAACAACCCATGATCAAAGATTACCGGAGTTAGACCCAAGTTCGTTATCTCGGTTAACGGAATATGAAATTTAACTGATTTCCACACCCCGGGTCAAAGATTACCAGAGTTGGACCTGAGTTTGTCATCCGGTGAACGGAAGATGAAATTTATCAGATTACAACCTCCCCAGATCAAAGATTACCAAAGTTAGACCTGAGTTTAACATCCCGGTGGACTGAAGATGAAATTTAACTGATTTCAACAGCCCAGGTCAAAGATTACCAGAGTTAGACCCGATTTTGTCATCCCTGTAGGGACAGAATATCGCAAGATATAAGGTTACGAACATAGTAACAAATACGAGAGAAAAATGTTGCAAGATAATGCGATAATAGAAGAAACACGGGAGAAGTGTGAAGGGTTTGCGAATATAGAATAAATTTACGATCAGAGGTTGCGATGCTTCGCAGGTTATATACAGTTGTAAAGATTTCACTATAAATAGTAGTTCAAATGTAAAATTGAGATAGGTTCTTTAAGTGAGTGTTAGAAAAAGTCTTAGGAGAGAGAACAGAGAAAGTTGTAACTGTTCTAATCTCCATTAACATATTTCTTTGTAATCAGTTGAGAATATTAATCAAAATTGTCATTCTTCATCAAGAACTTCTTAAAGTTTTACAAATTCTACTGAGGGTGTAGTTGTAGGATTTCCTGCAACTACATAATTGGCGCTATAAGGAGGGGAGAAAAGAGAAAAGCAAACGTAACAGAGATAATTAAAGAATTTTGCATCAGAGAAATTGCTAGAAGAAGAAATGTATCAGAACCATTGACCGCAGTAAGAAGAAGTGTAAGACTCGCAGGTGGAGAAGAAAATATAACAAGAGAACCTAGTAGGGGAAGGAGCAATCGAAAAAATCAAACTCAACAAACAGTAACACAAGGAAGAGCAATAGATCAAGATCAAGTGAGTGTACACACTTGGAGAACTGATACACCAGTAGAGGCATATAGAGAACCGCAAATCAGAGAAAATGGGATATTGATGGGAGGAACAATTCATGAAAGAGAAATGGAGGCGTTAGAAACATTAAGACAAGGAGTTCAGGAAGAACGAATGTTTGAAGCTGAAGAACGTGCAAATCTAACAAGACAGAATCAAGAATTGAGGAGGGAAAATGAGATGTTACAAAGGAGGAGATCTCAAAGTGCTGCGAGATCAAGTGTTAGACCAGAGAGAGAAGAACAAAATTCACCAACAATTAATAGTGAAAGTGTTATGCAAGGACAAACACGGAATCTGGTTGAAATAAATCGAGAGAATCGCTTCATTTTAGTACCGAACAACGAACAAAATGTGGAAAATTTACGAACAGAACCATTTCTAAGGGAAAATAACCAGAATGGCGAAGAAAATCGAGAGGAAGAACAGCAACTTGTGGAAAAAATTGAGAGACAACAAGCAATGCATCAAAACAATTACGAGGATGGAGTAAGAAGACATGAATAGGCTCGCAACAATCAAAATCTTGAGTATGGTAGAATTCAGATGAGAGTTGGAAATCAACGAACAGAAATAGTAAGGAATGAACCAAATCTTCAAAACAGAATCCAGGCAAATCAGGGAGAGGTAAATTGCAGAAGGAGGAGAAATGAAGAAGAAGAAATTCCTGATATTCACATGAGAAGGATGAGGAGAATAGAAATAGAAGAACAAGAATTTCAAGATGCTCTGCAACAAAACAATTGTGACAATCTGGAAAGAAGATATTTGCAAAATTGTGCAAATGGAAACATTAATGAAGAGTATGATAGAATGCGAAGGATCGCAAGAGAAGAAATGCAAGAACGTAGAAGAAGAGAGGCTGCGTTGAAGAGACCAATGGATGAGAATTCTGAGGCAAATGAACGGATCTTTCGAGAATTAGCGGAAATGAGAGGAATGATAAACAGTAGAGGAGGAGGAGATAGAAGGCAATTATATGAAGCAATAGAAGAAGCTGCGAGGACTCCTTTCTCTAGAGAAGTACAATTGGGAGGGATTCCACCAAAATGCAATCTGCCTACATTAACCAGCATCTTTGACGGGACTTCATGTGCTATACAACACATTAAAGCGTATATAAGATGCATGTTACAATGGGAGAATCACGATGTTGTATTATGCAAGTATTTCGCATCAAGCTTAACAGGAGAAGCTCTAAAATGGTTTGAAGGACTTCCAAAAAACACTTACATCATTTAATCATCTACAAGTAACTTTCTTAGGAGCATATATCACGAATCATTCCTCACGACTTGGTATTGAAGATGTGTTTGGTTTAAAACAAAGAATTGGTGAAAGTTTGAAGCATTTGGTAAGAAGATGGAAAACTATGTGCAGTGATATGGCATGGCGTGTGGACGAGAGGTACCTGATTTTGTCTTTCGTAAATGCTATGTTCGCAACTGAGCAATTATATGTTCAAATCTTCAGAAGAAAGAATTCCATTATGATGACAGAGTTACGAGAATTGCAAGAGGAGTACATTACATTAGAGGAAAAGCAAAACAATATGGAGTCATATCCAGTGACAAACACCAACACTCGAGATACAAGAGCAAACTTACTTCCTAAAATAGTCAATATCGTAGCAGGTACCTCGCAGACATCCTCGCAAACATCTTCGCAGATGTAGTTGCGGATTATCTCACAACTACACCCTCATAAGAATCCATTAAAATGATTCCTAGATCTAATTAATTTGATATGAAACTAAGAATTAAAGTACTAAAATTAAAAAAAGAGACACAAATATTTTTAAGTGGTTCGATCAATGTGATCTACATCCACGGTGCTTCACTAGTGATTGTATGTAATTACATGATTTTACAATTGAGACTCCATTAATGAATATTTGGAGCTCTAGAATTTTTTGGGGAAGAAGATGATAAAGAAAATAAAATCTCTCCTAACATTTTTCTCTCCCCTCCTAAAATTATCCTCTCTCTAAAAAGACCTCTCCTACTTCTCATGCCTAAATGGCTATTTATATGATCTTACAAAAGATGACAGTTGTGTTGTCCCGCCATTTCGGATTTGAGAATTATCTTTCGAACCTTCGTAACTTCACTTCGCGAACTTCCTTTGCTTTCCTCGTGATTTCCTTTGATCGCAAGATGTCTTTTATCTCCACAATTTCGTAAGTTATCATTTGTTGTGATATTCCGCTCCTACATCTTGCCTCTTTTTTCTTGAATATTTCTTGAAGAGCGATCTTTAAGAAAAAATCCGTTATTGTAGTAGTCTTTGATCTTTGTTGATGAAGGAACGAGCAAAAGAATACTAGTCTTGAAAAGTATATACTTGCCTCTATTCTTTTGCGAAGTTCTGAAGCTTTTAAGAAGTAATTAGAAGTATCATCTTGCGAAGTATGAAGTGTGTGAAGTACCCTTAAAGAAGTATGAAGTATAAGAAATATAAAATATCCTTGAAGAAGTATAAGAAGTACTCAATCCTCGAAATATATAAGAAGTATGAAGTATCCTTAAGAAGTATAAGAAGTATTTAATCTTCGAAATATATAAGAAGTATGAAATATCCTTGATGAGGGTGATAAATATTGCCTCTGTTCATGTGAAATTATTATTCCATTTTTGGTGAGGATTCTTGCTAAGAAGATAAAGAACATAAAATATTTTCTTGGGTATCCATAGTTGCCTCTGTTCTTTATCTATGAAGGAAAATCCTTGATAAAATGTTGAATAATTAAATTGCATCTCTATTATTATGTTGCCTCTGCCTCAAGTGGTAACCCTACTAACTTCTGAATTTTTCTGCAAATTTCTGAATTTTTCTGCGAATTTCGGGGTTTTTTGCGAATTTCGAACTTCCGAATAGTGTCGAATAGTGCTTGAATATCTTGTTGTGAATTATGAATAGTCCTGCGAATTATAAATGTTTCTGCGAAGTTTCGCGGTATTATCTTGTAAAATTTTGTAAAATACTTGTGCGAATATAATATTTATGTAATGATTATGTTATGAAAGGTGTATGTGATGCTTATGCCATAAAATGTTTATGCAATGCTTTTATGATGCAAATATGATGCTTGAATGATGCGAATATGATGCTTGTATGATGCAAATATGATGCTTGTATGATGCAAGTATGATACTTGTATGATGTTAATACTTATCTATTATAATGCATAACTAATGTTTGTGTTACTTAGCTCATTTTGCTGCAGTAAAATTGATATATCTTTGAATTGCCTCTATTCATATAATCATCTTCGCAAGTTCATTTGTGTATTTTCGCGAATGAAATCGCCTCTTCTGGTATGACTTCGTGATATATATTCGTGTAAGAATTCTTCAATGATCTTGATGGGATTGTCTTCTTTGTTAGGACTTCATGATATATCTTCTTGTAAAAATTCTTCAATGATCTTGATGGGATTGTCTTCTTTGTCAGAACTTCATGATATATCTTCTTGTAAAAATTCTTCAATGATATTGATGGAATAAACTTCATTAATTGATGTGGTTTTATCATGCCTTCCTAAGTAAAGGTCTTATTTTGCCACCTCTTTTGTGATAAAATATTTGTGTTTGCGATAATATGACAAGTTTGAACATTCTTGCGAATATACAACCTCGTGACATTATCGTCTTGCGATGAAATCGCAGGACGTTTTTACACTTTCATGTAATAACCCATTGATCCCATCTTAACTTCTTTGTTTCATTCTGCGAGTTCTTTTTGTATGTTTTCCTTCTCTCTCTTTTTTTTTTTTTTTTTTTTTTTTTTAGAATGCTCGCAGAACTTCATTTGTTGCACAAATATGACAATCCTTTTATGTTTTCGCAAACAAGAAGCCTCGTGACATTTGCGTCTTATAGCACGTATCAGCTCCCTAATGGAGGGTGTTGCCCTTTATCTTCCCCCTGGTTGCCTCTTCAAGGAAGCGTACATCGACCATACAAGGTTAGCTCTTCCCATCCGGTTCTGCCAACAACCTTGACTTTTTGATCGCAACCTCTTATCCTTTTTGCCTATAGGGCTTATAGTTACGAGGTTGCACCCTATGGGGTATCTTTGGGCCAAGTGCATCATTTGACAAGACTTGTCAAAAATGGCAGATGTGGTTCAACCTCACCCGGCACTCTTGACTCAACCGTGTACCCTCGGCGCCTTGATCGTTTTTGCACTTCTTGGGAAAGACAAGATGCCTTAGTCGCCCAACCTAAATCCTCTTACACCGCATTTTATATTGCGTAATGTCGCTAGATTAGGTGAGAATCCAAGGTGTCTAACCCGGATAGGTACCCCATTATTGGGTTGTACCCCTAAAATTTTACCATGTACTAAGGTCCCTTGGTGGTGTAAGGTTACCCTTAGCCACGTTTATAGGTACCCCCTTAAATGACGTACTTTAGGACTTTGCCTCTTACGAAATATAGCTTCGCGAACTAGGTTGTACGCCACAAAGGTTTGCATGTATAAAATTTTCTGCGGCTCTCTTTCTTTTTTGGAGGCTGATCACAGATTGCGGTCTTTTATTCGCAAATTGCGGTCTTTTTTTCGCAATTGATTTTTGGCGGTATTTTTTCGCCTTTTAAAAAGTCATCGTAAATTTTTCATGTACATAAAATGTTGAATGTTTTCATAAAAAGTTTAGTATAAGAAGTATAAGAAGTATTCATATCATATCTTTAAATCAAAATTATTCTATAGAAATATAGGAATCTAATTTTCTCTGTTTTTTGTAATTTTGAAGTCTTTGAAAAATTTTGAGATCTTTAAATTTTTGCGATAAACTCATTTTTGAATCTTGCGATTGTATCACTTTTCACCAATCTAAAAAATCTTTGAAATGTTTTGAAATCTTAGAAATTGTAGAAATTTTGCGAGTATATCGGTTTTAGTAAATAAAATCGAAATTCTTTTGTCTTCAGTAAATAAAGTATTCAAGGAAATGGTACTTACCTTTTTACGGCTTGTTGTTGTCTCTTGCAAAGTATATGACTTGCCATTTCTTGTGAAATAATCTCCCACTTTCTTCTTACGAAATATCAAAAATCTTGCGAAGTAATAATTTGCTCAAAGTAATCGATCATCTGCGAAGTAATGATTTACACGAAGTTAACATTTGCGAAGGAAATATTTACGATATAAATTCATGCTGCGAATGTTAGCAAGGTAAATATTTGCAAAGTGCAAAGAGTAGAATTTTTTGTGTTGCGAATATTCTCATGGCAAACATATGCGAAGTGCAAAACTTTTTTGCGAATGGGGGGATTTGAACCATAGACATCAAACTCCTTCACTTTACTTCTGACCATCTGAGCTAGCATCTGTTTTTGTTAGAATAGCATGATTAGTTTGATTAACTCTCATTTTAATGTCTTTTGTACCCCTATCATCTTCTATTTTTCTTCTTCTTCGCAAGCAATTTTGATCAAGTCACTTTGTAAGTTCGCAATGACGGAGGTTCTCCATCCCCGGAATTGTTATCTCACTGGTACTGTTGATGTGAACTGATATTGACTTGAAATGAGCTGGGATGCAGACTGATTTGTTGCGTTGAATTTGAAACCTATGGTGTGAATTAACTATTAATGTTTGACCCTTATAGCTTCTCTGGAATTATAATACAGCTCTCAATGTCCCTATTCTTCACTCCGTTCATATTCGGTTTGGCCTCATCATCTTCAGTTGGGCATTCTGCTTATGCTCATCTGCGCACAACCTCGTCTTCGAATTTTCTTTGCGCCCTAGAAACTTCTTTTATCTTCGCTGGTCGTCAGCTTGAGTACCTCCCTTTCTTACTAGTACATAATCCAAGATGACTGTTTTCGCAGGTTCCAGGGTTGTAGACAAGATTGTCTAGCCGCAAACCTAATTATTGCGAAGAAGTAAGCTGCTTGAGAGGCTATTGGATTAATGTTACTTCACAAGTTCCTTCGTTGATAATTCATCTTCCACGGTTATTCAAGACACCACAAAGTTCAATAGTTGGGAAAGAAAACTTATTGTACTTTATGATAATTTGCGAAGTAAGGTAAACATCTGCGAAGCAAAGAAAAAGAATTTATATTCGTTAGTAATGTGGGCAGACAAGGTAAGAAAGCATGAGCTGTTCTAACTGTTTGCTGATGGTGATATTAAAGTATGATCTGCTTCAACTGATACGTATTTCTTTACCGCGAAGTAAAATCATTAGATTAGATCAATAGATATGAAGACTAAAATCATATAATAGGAATAAAATTCACATTTTTCTTTTATAAATCTATAAATCTGAAAGAAAATAGTAATCATAAAAGAAATGAGTTAAGAAAGAGGATTCGTCTTTTATTTATATTGATTCACTCCCTGAAAGCGTATCTTCTTCCATGAAATTTCCATTTTTGCTCCTGAAACTTTTAAGATCATGAACAATAGCTAATCTTCGTGAGAACTTCTTGAATCAAAAATTTACAGGAAGGATAAATCCTTTTAATCTCTCCCTGTTTCTAGCGCCAATTATGTAGTTGCGGATTATCTCACAACTACACCCTCATAAGAATCCATTAAAATGATTCCTAGATCTAATTAATTTGATATGAAACTAAGAATTAAAGTACTAAAATTATAAAAAGAGACACAAAGATTTTTACGTGGTTCGATCAATGTGATCTACATCCACGGTGCTTCACTAGTGATTGTATGTAATTACATGATTTTACAATTGAGACTCCATTAATGAATATTTGGAGCTCTAGAATTTTTTGGGGAAGAAGATGATAAAGAAAATAAAATCTCTCCTAACATTTTTATCTCCCCTCCTAAAATTATCCTCTCTCTAAAAAGACCTCTCCTACTTCTCATGCCTAAATGGCTATTTATATGATCTTACAAAAGATGACAGTTGTGTTGTCCCGCCATTTCGGATTTGAGAATTATCTTGCGAACCTTCGTAACTTCACTTCGCGAACTTCCTTTGCTTTCCTCGTGATTTCCTTTGCTCGCAAAATGTTCTTTGCTCGCAAGATGTCTTTTCTCTCCACAATTTCGTAAGTTATCATTTGTTGTGATATTCCGCTCCTACAGCAGATATCAGAAGAGAAGAAAGTTGGCAATGGTCAACCAAAAATGGTAGCAATGAGTAGCAAGGATCAAGAAGAGTATGATAGAGAAAGGAATTTCTATAGTTGAGGAGGAAATAACCATATCCCAATATTAGATCAGCAACAGGAAAATTATGGAGGACAAAGGCAGAACTATTTTGGACAAGGGAATCATAGACAAAACTATAACAATGGACAGGGAGGTCAAAGAATGATAAGAGAAGAAATAAAGATGCCACCTTTGAATACAAGTGTAGAAAAGATATGGCAAGCAATCATCTTGATGGAAAATATACCAACACCATGGAACATGGGAAAAGAACCACTAATGGGTCCAAGAAGTCATGATTTTTGCTTGTACCATCACTTTCATGGACATTCTACAAATAATTGCAATAATATCAAAAGGATTATCTTGCGAATGATCGAACAATGTAAACTGGACCACTTTTTACTCAAGCAAGCACAGTCTCAACAATTACCACAGGCTCCAATGATAACTCGCATGGTGAACTTTTTTTTTTTTTACTCGGTCAATAATATTTAAAAACGAAAAAACTGTACAGGGATTAAGCCTTACTAATGCATAGCCGTGAGGCCATAACTAGTAGAAGACTTATGTGAAACGATAATAAACCTCTCCAGGCCACTCATAAATTTTCGTGGACACTGGCCTACCCTCATAAAAATCAAAGGTATCCTCGGACAACAAACATGCTTGTTTGGCCGAGGCATCAGCTGAAAAATTAACCTCTCTATAGCTATGAACATATCTAATATTATCATAGAAAGATCTCACCATTCTCCATTTCTGCATCAGCTGCCAAGGAAGCTGCCCCTCCAGAAAAGCTTGTATGCAACTCATTGAATCCGAACGAACACAAAGCTGCTTGATATTCCATCTTCTAGCATACATCGCGCCATAAATAATTTCACAAACTTCAGCGTAGAAATTGGTTTGCCAGCCAAGTCCTACCAACAAACTGCCCAAAATCTCCGCGCTTGATCCACGGAAAGTCAAGCCACAACCTGCCTGCCCTGGGTTTCCAAGCGACGCGCCATCACAACAAATCATAATCTCGCCAGGGTTTGGAGGCCACCAAACAACCTCCAAAGGAGTAGAAATCCGGCAAGCCCTGTGTGCCACCTTGAAGTAATTCAAAATCCGTAAGTCATCTTCTTTGTTGTACATGTAGACCTTCATGCGGATCGAATTATCATGAATTAATTGGTAAAATCGGCCTTTAAAACCAAGCCAATTCACCTTCGCCTCATCAAAATAAATGCTATTCCTCAACTTCCATAGTTCTGTGGCAATTGCAAGATGAGAAACAAGCCACAAATCCTTAATCATCCTATTACGACCCTTTGCAACCTTATAAGAATCAACGAGGGCCTCCATTGGTTGCATATTAAAGATGCCCAGGCCCAAATACGTCTTGCAAACCTACACTGCCAAGTAATGTGACGCATAGACTCGCCATCCCTCCTACAAATATGACAAATAGTAGGCATAGACCTTTTAGTTTGTTTGATTACATTATCCTCCATCGCACAACACTAATTTGCCCACACCTTCCAATACTGTACACTCAAAGTTGGGTGCACAACATTACGTGTAAATAAAACAGCATGTGGCTCAATGGCCGCACGCACTCTAATGGCCTCCTTGGCCGATTTGACCGAGAAGACACCTTTCTTATCCAAATCCCATATCTTGTAATCATCCCCACCAGCAATGACTGGCAAGTTCTCCACCTCAATATTGCAACGGATCATCAAATCTCTCGTAACCTGCGGGATTGACCATGCACCATCCACAATTATATCACTAACCTTTGTTTTAAACTCATTCCGGCCTGTAGAAGAGATTCCAAGCCTCCTCGCAATCGAAAAATCACCACACCAATTATCAAAGAATAAGGAAGTATTATCACCATTGCCTATAATTGAACGTGTGTGTTTCTGAACAAAATTGTATACCAAACGCACTCCTGGGAAAGCCGAAGAACCCAACTTGTTGTCAATTAAGTTACCATTTAGCTTGAAGAACTTCGCACGTAAGAATCTTGCCCAAGTATTGTTTGAGTCACGAATAGAAATCCATAACTTCATGAGCATAGCCCTATTAACATCATTCAACTTCTTCAAACCTAGACCACCTTCACGCTTAGGACATCATATATCATCATATTTAACCGTGAAATACTTACGTTTTTCCGCATCACCATACCAAAGAAAATTTCTAATGGCCTTTTACGCTTGCTTAATCATATTACACGGCCATTTATAAATAGTCATTGATTGTATGACATAGCTTGAAATAACAGATTTAATCAGAACCAACCTAGATTGAAAAAATAAGAGATAACCTTTCCACCCAGCAAGCTTGTCCATAATCTTCTCTACCACTTCACGGACATGAGCGTGGCGAACAATGCCCGGCTTCAATTGAATTCCCAAATACTTGTCCGGAAAAGAAGCTCTCTCCATGCCCAAATAATTTTTAATCGCAACCGCCCGAGAGTCTCTATAACCACCAAAATAGAATTTGCTTTTGGCATAGCTAACACTTTGGCCTGAAGCCAATTGATACATACCTAGCATCTCCTTCAAGCTGCTTAAACTTTGCAAGTTACCCTTGCAGAAAATAAGAATATCATCTGCAAATAGCAAATGTGTAGGGGCTACACTCTTCTTGCTAACCATAGGTTGCATTCTTTTCGAATCAAACAATTTTGTAATGTTACGACTCAAAACATCCTCAATAAGAACAAAAATCAAAGGAGAAAGAGGATCACCTTGTCTCAAACCACTTGTAATGCTAAAAAAACCTTCCGGGCTTCCATTAATCATGACCGAAATCCGAGCAGATTTAAGTATACTGAGAAGCCAATTGCACCAATCCTTCGAGAAAACGTATTGCCTAAAAACTTCGAGAATAAAATCCCAGCTTACCGTATCAAAAGCCTGGGCAATGTCAAGCTTTAAGCCCACGTTTCCATGCTTCCTTTTAATGCTCAACTCATTGATCATCTCCGACGCCAAAGCTATATTTTCATGAATATGTCGTCCCTTCATGAAGGCAACTTGTTCTTCAGAAATCAACTTGTTTAGAACCGTACTAACTGGGTAGCCATAATCTTCGTAATGATCTTGAAGAAAAAATTGCTTAAACCAATCGGCCTATAATCCTTAATAGCATCAGATTTTCCATTTTTTGGAATCAAAACAATGAAACTAGAATTAATGCCATTTGGAATTTTACGTATAGTCCAACAATTAGTAATGGCCTTAAAAAGGTCTCCTGAAATAATGCTCCAACACTGTCTATAGAAGGAACCTGTAAAACCGTCTGGTCCAGGGGATGAATCCGCACCTAAATCAAAAAAAGCTTCTTTGACTTCTTCAATAGTTGTAACCGCATCCATAAAGCCACTCTCCTCAGCTGTAATGCGCTCATGCTGAACATCAAATAGCTTCGGATCAATTATAACCCACCACCATTGAACTTTTCATGGTAATGATTGACAATATAATCATTAATATCATCCTGCAAAAACAAAGTAGAGTTAGATGAAACTTTAATCTCCGAGATTGTGTTTTGACTCCTCCTCATGCGAATGCTATTGTGGAAAAAACGCATGTTCTGATCACCATCCTCCAACCAATTGACTCTCGCCTTCATTTTTAGCATGGTAGCCAGGTTATTCCGCACATCATCAACAGCCTTCTTGGCCTCCGCCACCTTAATAAAATGGACCTCATCACGAGGCTCATAATCAAGCAGATCAGATTCCGTCTCTAAAGTAGCCTCTGCCTATTTCAAACGAAACATAATATCTCCAAAAACCTCAAAATTCCAAGTTTCCAAGGCTTCCTTCAACCTCTTCAATTTAGCTATAAAAACAAAAGGAGGCGCCCCAGCTAAATAAGTGTTCCAAACCCCCTCAACTAAATTCATAAACGTAGGATGACTTAGCCACATTTTTTGAAATCTGAAAGGAGCTCTTCTCGGCCTTGGGATGTCAACAACAAACCCAATAAGAGGAGAGTGATCCGAACAGATTCTTAGAAGTGCCTTGCATCTCCAATTTGGAAATCTCTCACACCAAGCTTCATTAATAATAGCCCTATCATGCTTAGAAACAATACGCTTATTACCCTTTCGAGAATTACACCAAGTGTATTTCTTCCCAAGAGAGTACGCTTCAACCATTCCATTGTCAGAAATCCAATTACGAAATTCATGCATCAAAAAATCTAACATTGGCTTACCCCCCCTTTTTCTCATCCACGCGCAAAACACAATTGAAATCACTGAGCACCAACCAAGGATTAGAAATAACACCTAAACCCAATTGACGCCACAAGTTTTTCCTTACCATTGGAGAATACGAAGCATGAACCGCTGAAATATAAACTCCAGCAAAATCTAAGGTAATAGCCTTCTTTGAAGAAGATAAAACGTAGGTCTTGTTAGAGAATTCCTCCATAAAACCCAAAGATTACCTTT
Organism: Papaver bracteatum; assembly: GCA_023529315.1. Taxonomy (NCBI): domain Eukaryota; kingdom Viridiplantae; phylum Streptophyta; class Magnoliopsida; order Ranunculales; family Papaveraceae; genus Papaver; species Papaver bracteatum. The sequence continues at coordinate 20,762 of JAJJWX010001212.1, forward strand.
CTCTTTATTTACCTCATTAGTAATTACATCTTCCGAAAAATCCAATAACCTCAACTTCCTAACAAAACGTGGCTTGCAAAAAACTTGCGGATCTGCAATACAAATGATGTCAGGATTGTGCAAGTGATAAAGCTCCTCCACCTTGGCCCTTGCACCATATTTAGCCAAGCCCTGAGCATTCCAATAAAAGACGCGCATTAATCAACCCCTTTTTTAGGAGGGCTTGCCGAACCCTTACGAGATTTACTTCTTCCTCTTGTGCTGATAGTTTGTAAAGCAACTTGATATTTTAGCTTAGTCTTCCCTGCTGCCAGTTTCCTAGCAGCAGCATCCAACTTCTTCTTAGCTGCTAGCTCTTTTTTCATCCTCTCTTCCTGTTCTTGTACCGCACTCCAATCTAATTTCTTAGTTTCCTCCTCAACTGATGTTGCATCAGCCACGATAGAAGTATCCACGGAAGTAAGAGGTACCTCCGTGTAAACCTCCTCCTCCTCCACACACTCAATATCGTCAATCCCAATATCAAACATGTTTGATGTCGCCAACTCATCAACAGGTTTGACAGGTGAAGATCTTCGAGAAGTTCTAGTAGTTGGGCTAAAGCCATCTCCCACTACTTGCTCTAAAACAGGATCTGCAATTGGCAATTATCCACCCGCAGATTCAATTCGCCCAGAAGTAGCAATCACCTCAATATTCGTATCCTCTCTATTTTTAGCAGTCGTCTCAATAATAGAAGCCATTCCAATACTAGCCGCCACCTCAATTTCCTTTTCCTTGCGCACCTCAGCGTCCTTGGACATACACGCCTCCACATCAGCTGCCTTGCGCGCCTGAGCTTCCCTCTTGCGTGCTTCCAACTCTTTTGCCTTCCTCTTCTCCAAGGCCAACTCTTGCAAGTGATTAACCTTCGCCCTTGCAGCATCCAGCTCTATTGCAGCCATCTCGGCTGACTTGTCAAGTTCCGTAGCTCTCTTATTTAACTCCTCCAACTCCCGAATCGCACCCAGCTCTTCATTATCCTCATTATCACTATCATTATCATTCTCAATATTTTGAGGCATTGATTCAACCTCATCGGTATCAACATTTTTAGCTACAACACTTATTGGAGCCGCATCTGTTAAGTTAGGCATGCTGTTTGAACGCGATATTTTAGCTGCGCTTGCTGTTGGAGTAGCAAAATAAGTATGCGCACCAGCAAACAACTCAGTCAATGGGACTTTCGGTGTTTGTTTGGGAGGATTTTGCACGGTCACAGTCCCATCACCTTCCTTAGGTGGAGGTGGATCATCATCATCCTTTGGTTTGTTGTACTTGCGGAGCCTCCAAAAATCCCGCAACTCATGGATTTGATCCCTAAGTTTTTTATTAATCTCTGGATCCTTCTCAACTCTTTCTTTCTCCTCCAACTCCTTGCGAAGTTTAATTCTACAATCCTTGCATGGTGAACACAATCGACCATCATAACTTACTCTCTTACGATCATCTTCATTGTCTAACTTGATAACAAAATAACCACGAATCCATGGGATAAACTCGCACCTACACCGATAACTTCCATTGATTTAGTAAATCACGCTCAGCTTCTTCAAAAGTTAGGGTTTAGAATCTAAACGCCCAACCAAACTATATTTCCAAACTTCAATAATTCGTGCATGTGTCTCCTTCGGAATTCCTAATAGCATCTATCTCATGTTTATATACGAGGCTGAGGAAGCGATAGAGAATCAAGATCGGTCTCTGATATTTCATGAGTTCGCCTCCTAAGAGCTGGAGCATATGTACGGCTTCCTTCAAGTTGATTTGAGGTTAGATGCACCCTCGATCGGTTTTCTTGAAGCCGTCTTCGACTGGGTTCCCTAAAACGTTAGAATTAGGGTTTACTGTTCTTTGGGACGTATTCTCTTATTCTTGGGTGCAGTCTAAATCTGTTTGGGGGTTGATTGAATCGTCCCCGTGAGATTGTAATGGATGAGTTTGATCATTACGATCTGGTTTATTTAGTTGATTTAGCGCCATGATTGACGTCAAACCAACAGCTAGAAACATCAAAGAAAAAAGGTTAGAAAAACCGGACCTAGTGAAGCCAAAACCCTAGAGAATTTTGGACCTTTTTGGCTTCATGACATGGGTAAGGAACCAAGTACGGGGGATCGAAAATGGCGCACACCATTGCCCACTGACTTTGCAAAGGGCCTTTTTCCATGTACATAAATAACCATCGAGAGAATCATCCAAGTTGTTCTGAACATTGGCCCTGCTCAGTTAGCCAACTTCATCTTCAAGTCTGTGCAGTGGCCATTCACAAGAAGAGACTACGTGTGGCTTTCCCAGGTATCCTTTTGACAAGTTCCTCCTTCAGGCAGTTAGACATTTTTCAAGCGGAGGAAAGAGAAGAAGAGAAACGCGAAACTTACAGACCACTTCTCGAAAAGGCAGTGCTCTTTGTGGAAAATTACTCTCCTTTTGAACTTTCCTTCTTTCTCTAGATCATCAAGTTATGAAACAAATCTTCTTGGGAATTCTTGAAGGAATTTAGTCTCTGACAACGTCTGGCCTTGAAAGCATTAACACCTCACAGAAACCACAGTGAAAACAAGACACATGTTTTTAGTGAGTGCATGTTTGCAGGACTAAGCTAGCAGGGCGACACATCCTGGTCTATAGAGGCGAAAATCACGAGGGTTGTAGGAAGATCTTTTGAAACCACCGGAACAACGTACGATTCTTAGTTCTCTGTTCTTTGCTGGGGACTTTTAGAGTTTCGAGGGAAACTTTCGCTTGAGATCTCTCAACACATTGGATATGGCTGGCTTCTTTGAGAGGGTTCCACAATTCTAACGTGATTATTTCTAAAATGTAATCACAAGACACTAAATACGTGCAGGCTACCATTATAACCAAAAGTAAATAAATTACTCTTCCAGTTGAAGATGAGATGCACAGATCAAGAACCATGGCATTGAGTGGAGCAGTAATGAATCCTTAAGAACCACCAATGCAGTAAGCAAGAGTCACTATAATTGAAACCCATGTGACAGGCAGCTTGATCGATATTGTAAGTAGTTATTCGGAAAGACCCCATAAATAAAGACGGCATATAACAGTGCATCTGAAACTTGAATAAACAAGTTTTCACCAACACTCAAGCTGTAGTGGAAGACAAAATCATATTGGGTAAACAAAGGTATCAATTTGAGTCACAAACATGGGCCAGGCTCCCATGGGAGAAAGCAGTTTCATGGGACTTATCAGAAGACAACCAATCTCACACCAACTCTTGGACGCTGTTCACCCATCGAAGAATTCGGGAGCCACCCAGTCAGCAGCGAGAATCGAAGGCAAAGGTTTCGGGCATTACTTCTTGAAGTGCTCCCATAACCAGGAGCTGAAAAACATGCACATATGAATCCACTTTAATGAAACCATTGAAACTCGCATGTTATAATAGAGTGGTCAGATGCACATACGGGGAACCAAGGAATAGCTTGCCAATGGGAAGATCTTCACCTTTTCCAACTACAGCAATCACTAACAGCTACGCGTGCTTATTTCCTTAACACCATCAGAACGAGTCATCAAAAATGTCTCTAGACAACGAGAGAGCCAAAAATGCTGCCAACGTGAAGATCCTTGCTTTGTTAGGTTTTAGCTCGTACGGAAAAATTGAGATTCCACCAGCAAGTAAAGCACTTTTATCTCTTGAATAAGGAATCTTTGACTTGATGGAGTCTTTTGATGAAATATCAGCAAGCGGCAAGGCCATCTCCATCTTCTCCTCATCTTGACGATTGGATGTTAAGATTCGATTCTTGGAAGATTCCAACAAAAGAGAGCCACACTATCCAAGGAGAAAGTTATTTCACCCCATCTACATACTAAAATCATATGCCTGTCCCAGTTTCCTCCCAGATATGAAACATCAAGCTTAGGGATGTCCTTCTAATGGAGACTTCTCTTAAGAAGCTACGCGACATCGATAATCTGCGCTCGAGTTAAGTTAGTATTTACGTTCTCCTTACTCACCATAAACTCAACCACATTCCCCATCAAACCAACGATAGACTCAGACCATGCAGAAATTTAATGTTGGAAAGAATATACCCACTTTGTAAGAGAGACACTACCGTATGGTGTTCTCAAACTGACCCGAACTTCACTTATTTTTAGTCTCTTCACCATGATCGATGTCGTAGCGTCAAAAATAAATTACACTTTCTTACTACTCAAAATATAAATATAGCAAGGGCAAGAAAGGATCGATCCCACGAAGAGGTCTAGGTTGTCAATATGTTTTGGTTTCCTATATAAAACACCGGGGTTTTTTCGATTTTTATATACTAAAATAAAATAAAAGCAAACAAAAGGAAATAAAGAAAACAAATCAATAAAGTAAAGATATTGGTTAAGGATTCATCTTCATTCACAAACATGCTTTCAAAACAATAACTAGAATTGATATTTAATCTCAACTTTTATCAAAGGCCCTAGAATATCTTGATCGCAAGAATATCCGCTAATCTCCTTTGTCATCAACAAACACATTAAAAGATCTGAGTATGAGTTCAATCTAAAAGAACAACCTAACGTGTAAAAGCACTAATCAAGTTTAATTCCCTAGATGCATTAAGTTCTATGAAATCAGGCCAATCAAAGCAATTGAACGTGGAAAGCGCACTAATTCAATTTAACAAAGGTTACGATTCACATATGATCATAAGAATATATCACTACAAACTATAATCATATTTATGCTACTTGTATTCAAGGAATATCACTTTTACGTATATTAAACCCTAAACTAGCAATAGATGTGATTAGGAATTCTACCAATTTGCAACTTGACAAAACTATCAATCAAATCATGTAACTATATTTTCAGAGAATCGTAAACGATAAATATGAGACAAAACTAATATATCAAACAAGAAAACATGTTATGTGAAATCCAACTTTATTCCATAACCAAAAACAAAACTCTAGCTCATGTTCAAGGAGTTCAGAACAAGATGGAAGAGAAAACCTATCATGTTTCTAAACCCTAGGCAAAAGTAGAAGAAGTGATATATCCTTATCCAATTAGGATCTTAACCTCATCAAAATCCACAAAAACCCTAATTTTCACGTCATAGCAAGCCCAAAACGCATCTCTCTTTCTCACTTCCAGCCCAGCCAAGGCGAAAGCCTAATCCAATTGGTTTCACCATTTGCTCATAGCTTCATACGAACAGGGAATGACCTCATTCTTTTTGCGTTCTTTCGCGTTTGAATTCTCTTGAGAGATGGTGATAAGAATTCCTTGATTAAAATGAGTTAAAATTGGTCTTTGGCCCTTCTTCATCAATAACACTTTACTTGTTTGCTCCTTTTAGCACTTTTTAAACCTTTTTGGATGATTCTCCTTCTTTGACACATAAACTCAAAGTAATATAAGAACAAATAATATACAAAATTATAGTTAAAACTA
>JAJJWX010001213.1:0-34753 GCA_023529315.1 Papaver bracteatum
TTACAAGATGTACTTACTACTCACTTTTCTTTCTTCTTCGTGCTTACTCGAGTTTTTCTCCTTTTCTCTCCCTCCTAATACAACCTACCTCTCTTCAATACAAGTCCCTCTATTTATAGGAGAAGTTCTATACAACGAAATTAAGGTGTTGGTCATGTTACATCTATTTATCAGTTCTGTGATCGGGCCGGTTCACGTCGTCTCATATGGCCGATGTATCCTGAATCCTCGCCTATCCTTCGTTCGGGCCGATCTTTTTAGGTGCATTATTAACGCGATGTCGCCTATCTTTTCTGTCGTCTTTATGGTTATCCGATGTGACTCGTTCTTCTTTATTCGTTTGACCATAGTTCCTCGTTTGACCCGCCACGCCTTATCCTGTCAGCTTTATCATAAGTCTGGGTCAAGTCTTGTCCGACATTATTACGCCCGATCCACGTGGCTCCTTAAATCTCGCGCCCGATAATCTTCGCTCTATGCTTCGTGTCTCTTCGTATTTGGGTACACCGGTTCTAGGATGTTTCCACCTGGATCTGTAGATAATTTACACCTACAATTTCCTAGCACCAAATAAAACCTTCAACAATACACAGAATAAATGTATCCAAAAAGCTTAATATCTAGCAGGACATCTTGTATGAGCACGTTTGAAATTTTTAACTTCTACCTAGTTTAACTAATAATTCTTAGCACAATACATTTACTAAATATGAAGACCGCGTGAACACATCTAGTGACAAAAAGATGCAATTCCCAAAATTCAAGGACTAACTCAGTTTAGCCGGTTGATAACGTGATAGCATGAAAAATAAGGTGTAATTATGGAAGCCAAGAAACTATGAATTTTTATTAGAGAAATTGAAAGTTAAACCACTTAACGAGTACTCTGACACGTACCTAGAAAATTTGGCAACCTTTGCTTCTTTTGTAAAATTATTACGCTTGAAGCAACATAAAAGAATCTTCCTATGGACTGGTTTCAGACCATCAATCATAGCACGGATAGAACGCTGCAGATCAGCTATTGAAAACTGTATAAGATCCTTGTTGACGAAATCACTATACTTAATTAACTTCTCTTTCTGATCAAGGAAAGTTCCAGGTTGCAAACAATCACAAGGTAAAATATTTTATCAAAATGAAAATAAAACTTTATATTAACCAAAATTGCAAAAAAAAAAAACAGCTCTATGTAAGGTTTACGCATGAGTTCAACTGATGTATTCACTTCATATTGTTTGATCCAACTCTTTCTGTCCTCAAATCTTCTTTTTGCTAAAAGCCATTTCGATTGCCTCACTATCTTGTTCGTCCACCCACAGAAAATATTTTTTATGCTTCCCTAGGTCCGAAAAGTACTCCTTCCCTTCCTTGGACATACTGGTTCCCAACCCCTGTAAACAATAAGCATAACAGTCAAGCAATGATCCAAGGCCAACCATAATTCACCAATACTGCATAAAGCTAGTGCGAGCTATGAATTACTCAAGGAGTAGAACAACGAAACCTTATAGTATTTGACATCCCAGCCCTTTGAACTCCCTCCCAAGCTTTCCAACCATGTCTCGTATTCAGGAATCGAATAGAAGGAGATGACTTTCTTATTATTTCTATGAGTAACCTGAATAAGATGTTCAAAAACTGAAACTAGTTAGCATATAGTTATCATCCGTCACTATTTGCATAAAATTTGACCAAAGCAGTACTTCAAAACCTAGAGCAGTTATCACCATCAAATATACCTTGAAAATTGGAGTTATAAATTCAACTATAAAGGAGGGAATTTTCAGCATTGATGGCCAGAATGAATGAATGAAGTTGATTAGTAAACCCTTAATGTGAGAACCATCATGATTCAGCCAAAGAAAGAAAATTTAGACACAAGCAATAGGAGGTTACTTGAAAATTAAAATATTTAGGAACTAAAAGAAAAAAATGATGATACCTGTTCAGTCGTTATCATCAAATGCCCATATCGTAACTTATGAACATTTTCATACACATCTCCTTGTTGAAGTCCAAGAATCTCCTTGATGCTTTCAATCTCGATGTTATCCAGAATTTGCTTTACACTTGCTTCTCTTACATTGAGCAATTTACCTCTCAATGGGAAAACACCATAGTAGTCACGACCCACAACAGAAATCCCAGCCATCTGCATACACCTTGGTTTCAGATTTTTATTTACAATAATAGACTCTTAAGTGATTGTCACATTAAATTGATAATTTTCTTTTACACTTACAGCAAGAGCCTTTGTTGAATCTCCTTCTGTTAAAATTAAAGTGCATTTATGAGAGGAGGACTTTTTTCTTGCCTCATTGGCATCCTCAAGCTTATGAATATGTATCCTTTCCTTTTTTGTCCAGTTTTCTTCAGATCTTTGTTCGCCTTAAAATATTCCCAAGAGAGAAGACTTTCTACAACTCCAGACTTCGCCACTGAACAATAAAGGCATAATTAAACCAACTGAAGCATATGAAAACATCCCAATAGCTACTATAACAAAATATCTACACGTCATTGGAACTAATGAACCACAAGCACTAACCTCTTTTCAGTAAGTCCCGTGAAAATTCATATTTCGTTCCAAAACTTGCAGGACGAGTTGTCAAGGTTCCTTTCGTCTGAGAATCAAAGGCTGGATTATCAATGAGAGCATTGACAAATATCCATAAGTGGTTCTTCACAATATGGGCTTTCATATTAGCATTCTTGTTTTTCTTGTTTACAAGATTCATGATGTAGGTAGACACCTGGTTAGTGACATAATCAACATGGGTTCCACCCCTAATAGTAGCAATTAGTTAACGAAAGCCGATTGTTAATTAATTGAACAGATATTAGAAATTTTAACAATAAACATATAATCCAAGAAACTTCTCTTAAGAATTGGTGTTTATCTGCTGAAACTGTCCTTCACTTAGACTAATGCAAATTTCCAATCTATCATTAACCTTTTCAGTTATCGTGTTTCAGCAAAATAAATATGAACCAATAAGAAGATTAATAAAAGACTACATGCTTAGGACTCCACAAAATCGGATACAGACATTCAATGACAAACCTTGGAGGAGGTCTTTGGCTTATTCTTGTTAAGATTCGATATATAGCTTAACATAATCAACGAATGAATTTATAGGAATCAAATCTCCATTTAATTCAACTTTCACGGTCTTGCCTAGACAACCAGCTACATCAATCACTCTCTTCTTCATCACAAAAATTTAAGTAAAAATTTAAAGGGTTTAGTGTATTACCTAGCATTCATTTCGGAAAATATATTCACTAAAGGCGATGTAAGAAACATGCTCAACATGAAATAACTTTGAACCATCTACCCTAAGGCCTGGATTAACTATATTTAGTTTAACAAACACAAGATCATGCACCTTTTCACACTACACTACTAATTGAAACATTGCATCAGTATCAACACCACCATTTCTCATGCATTGAGATGCTAGTGAGCACCTACCATTTCTGACAACACAATCTGGCATTGAGAATAGAGTTACCTACCTCCAAAAAAGATGGATGAACTTACACAGGAAACAGTCAAAAAATAACATAGATCTTGCTTTACATGAAAAACCCATCAACAAAATGCATTTTTCAATTTTTTCATTTATACCTTCAAATTCATATATAACTTTCAAAATAATTTTCAAAAACAAAATCCTACCTCAGAAAACCCTCATTACCTAACCTAAAAATCTTTCATGCATATAAAAAATCAAATATCTCAAAAAAACAACACAAATTATAAAATGTCAACAGATCCTTGAACAAAATAAGCAATTATAACTACATCGTTCAATCATTCGGCAACTCAACTCCGAGAGCTAGTTTACATTTTCCTTCACAGTAGAAACAAAAAAATTACACTAAATCAAATTGATAAGCCAAATCAAACTACGGCGAGTAAAAAAAAGTAAGGGATTTGAGAAAACACCCACCTTGAATCAACATGAACTAAGTTGATTCATTTATTCTCGCTCAGATTTAAGGGTTTCTCTCTTGTTTCACTTCTTCATGCAACCTAACATAGAACAGAGAAAACAAGATTATAATTGTAATCTTAACAAAAAATAAAACTCAATGCCTAGATTTACAGATCTGGAAGTTTGGAAACTTATCTATTCTTCTTCAGGTGACGGAATTAGGGCTTCTTCTTCACAGAATTTTGACCTTGGGTTTTGATAAGATTTAAATCAAGTAAAGTAATTCTATTTCTCGTTTTTTTTATGGAGACTATGAAAATGACCATTCTACCCTTATCGAAAATAAGTAAAGTAAATACTTTGAAAATGACCATATTGCCCTTATTAGAAAAAAGTGCAATAAATATTATGGAGACTATGAAAATGACCATACTACCCTTATCGAAAATAAGTAAAGTAAATACTTTGAAAATGACCATATTACCCTTATTGGAAAAAAAAAGTGCAATAAATATTATGGGGACTGTGAAAATGACCATACTGCCCTTATCGAAAATAAGTAAAGGAAATGTTACAGATTGTCAAAATGACCATATTGCCCTTATTGGAAAAAAGTGCAATAAATGTTATGGAGACTGTGAAAATGACCATACTACCCTTACCGGAAATAAGTAAAGCAATTCTTACAGACTGTGAAAATGACCATATTACCATTATTGAAAAAAGTGCAATAAATATTATGGAGACTGTGAAAATGACCATACTACCCTTATCGGAAATAAGTAAAGTAATTCTTACAGACTGTGAAAATGACAATGTTACCCTTTGGAAAAAAGTGCAATAAGTATTACGGAGACTGTGAAAATGACCATACTACCCTTATCGGAAATAAGTAAAGTAATTCTTACAGACTGTAAAAATGACCATATTACCCTTATTACAAAAAAGTGCAATAAATATTATGGAGATTGTGAAAATAACCAAACTACCATTATCGAAAATAAGTAAAGTAAATACTTTGAAAATGACTATATTACCCTTATTGGAAAAAACTGCAATAAATTTTATGGAGACTGTGAAAATGACCATATTATCCTTATTGAAAATAAGTAAAGTAATTCTTACAGACTGTGAAAATGACCATATTACCATTATTGGAAAAAGTGCAATAAATATTATGGAGACTGTGAAAATGACCATACTACCCTTATCGGAAATAAGTAAAGTAATTCGTACAGACTGTAAAAATGACCATATTACCCTTATTATAAAAAAAAAGTGCAATAAATATTATGGAAACTGTGAAAATGACCAAACTACCCTTATCAAAAATAAGTAAAATAATTACTTTGAAAATGACCATATTACCCTTATTGAAAAAAGTGCAATAAATATTTTTTAGACTGTGAAAATGACCATACTACCCTTATCAGAAATAAGTAAAGTAATTCTTACAGACTGTGAAAATGACCATATTACCCTCATTGGAAAAAAGTGCAATAAATATTATGGTGACTATGAAAATGACCATACTACCCTTATCGAAAATAAGTAAAGTAAAATACTTTGAAAATAACCATATTACCCTTAGTGTAAAAAAAAAGTGCAATAAATATTATGGAGACTGTGAAAATGACCATACTACCCTTATCGAAAATAAGTAAAAAATGTTATTTTGTGAAAATGACCATATTACCCTTATTGGAAAAAAGTGCAATAAATGTTATTGAGACTGTGAAAATGACCATATTACCCTTACCGGAAATAAGTAAAGCAATTCTTACAGACTGTGAAAATGACCATAATACCCTTTTCAATAAGGGTATTATGGTCATTTTCACAGTCTCCATAATATTTATTGCACTTTTTTTCTTTCTAATAAGGGTAATATGGTCATTTTCAAAGTATTTACTTTACTTATTTTCGATAAGGGTAGTATGGTCATTTTCATAGTCTCCATAATATTTATTGAACTTTTTTTTTCCAATAAGGGCAATATGGTCATTTTCAAAGTCTGTAACAATTACTTAATTATTTCCGATAAGGGTAGTATGGTCATTTTCGCAGTCTCCATAATATTTATTGCACTTTTTTCAATAAGGGTAATATGGTCATTTTCAAAGTATTAACTTACTTATTTTCGATAAGGGTAGTTTGGTCATTTTCACAGTCTCCATAATATATATTGCACTTTTTTGTAATAAGGGTAATATGGTCATTTTTACAGTCTGTAAGAATTACTTTACTTATTTCCGATAAGGGTAGTATGGTCATTTTCACTGTCTCCATAATACTTATTGCACTTTTTCCCAAAGGGTAACATGTTCATTTTCACAGTCTGTAAAAATTACTTTACTTATTTCCGATAAGGGTAGTATGGTCATTGTCACAGTCTCCATAATATTTATTGCACTTTTTTCAATAATGGTAATATGGTCATTTTCACAAAATTGTGAAGAATTGCTTTACTTATTTCCTAGAAGGGTAGTATGGTCATTTTCACAGTCTCCATAACATTTATTGCACTTTTTTCCAATAAGGGTAATATGGTCATTTTCACAATCTGTAACATTTCCTTTACTTATTTTCGATAAGGGCAGTATGGTTATTTTCACAGTCCCCATAATTTTTGTTGCCCTTTTTTTTCCAATAAGGGTAATATGGTCATTTTCAAAGTATTTACTTTACTTATTTTCGATAAGGGTAGTATGGTCATTTTCATTGTCTCCATAATACTTTTATTGCACTTTTTTCCAATAAGGGCAATATGGTCATTTTCAAAGTCTGTAACAATTACTTAATTATTTCCGATAACGGTAGTATGGTCATTTTCACAGTCTCCATAATATTTATTACACTTTTTTCAATAAGGGTAATATGGTCATTTTCAAAGTATTTACTTTTACTTATTTTCGATAAGGGTAGTCTGGTCATTTTCAATGTCTCCATAATATTTATTGCACTTTTTTCCAAAAAGGGTAATATGGTCATTTTCAAAGTCTGTAATATTTACTTTACTGATTTTCAATAAGGGTATTCTGGTCATTTTCACAGTCCGTAATATTTATTGCACTTATGTCCAATAAGGGTAATATGGTCATTTTCACGATCTTGAAATTTTATTGCACTTATTCCGATAAGGGTAGTTTGGTCATTTTCACAGTCTTCGGAAGAAGCAGATATTTTTGTTGTGGTTTTGTCGAGAAAATCGAGAGAAAAAGTTGGTATTTGTCCAAGTCAAATGTCCTACAAAGTCATGACCCATGTAGTCGATCTCGGATTTCGTTTTGTCTCGGTCAAGACCGAAACACTGGTACAACATTGTCTCGGAGAGATTCCGGTTCTAAATTTAGGCGTAATTTCGGTTTCAAATTTTATACATATAATTTTATACCATCTATTTAATAAATCACTCATCATGTTTCTGCATAATTCCAAAAAGATCACTTTGGGATAACATTTCCAAAATGAGGATACATGACAATGTTTTTACTCGTGAAGTAAAAGAACCACATAAACACGCTGCAAAGGTAGTTGACTAGTTATGGGCATGTGGCAAGGGAAAGATTAGTTGTGGACATGTGGTAAGGGAAAGATAAAATAGAACTTAATTGTCTGCATACCATGCCATCTCTGCATATACAGGTTTCTTAACCTTTCTTTCATTATCGACGATAATTTGGCAACCTCATCAATCTAATGAGGAAACTACTTCATAACATCGTTAAGCCAAAGAAAAATCAATTCAAGATATATTGATTAAAATTATAGACTTTAAGGGAAGATATTTTTGGACGAGAATAGATAATTTTATCGTTTTGAGGGAAGATATCTTTGATCTTCCTAAAATCTGTCCGCCTTTCTTCGTCTATTGTTCGTTTCGGAATTCTTAACCTGTTTGAGGTTCGAAGGTTATTCAAAAACATAAAATACCCTAATTTACTGTTTCGTCAAAATCTCGGTAATTTTTCGGCCGAGATTAACGGAAAAATCGCCATGATCTCGTCTCACCGGGATATAGCATTTCGTCTGCCTAGCTTCCGAAACCGGAAAAATCGGCGAGATCTCGGCCGAGACGGCCGAGATTAACTATACTGGTCATGACTTGTTGACTTGGTCTTGATCCTTTTTTCTAATATTAAGAAAATTAAAAAATAAAATAAAAATTAATTTTGATATTTAGAAATTAAATAAAATTGTTATTTTATATAACTGTTGCGAAAGTAGTGACAACCAAAATTGTAAGAGTGATTAATTCGGGGTTGTTTTAGATGTGGTGGAATTTTTGGGTGGAAACATAATTTCAGATTATAATTGTGATTGTCTGGATAATTGTCAACAAATATAATTGTGACTAGTAAAAAAATTAAATATTCAGATACATTATCACGATTACAAAATTTAGCAACAATTATAATTGTTGCTGGACTTATCACAGGTGTATCAGTGACTGAAAAATAAACTGTGACAGGTTACACTGTGAGAAAATCCTGGTTTTGGTGTAGTTTCTTTGTAACACGAAAATGTTTGATTTCGTATACTGCACACAAGCTTTACCTGATGATTTTGGAGCATTGACCCAGTTAAGATACCTCAACTTAGAATATACCGGAATCAAAGTATTGCCTAATTCATGCTCGGACCTTATTAATCTTGGGTTTCTGCATCTTGGCTGGTGTGGCCCCCAAAGAGGTAACAAATTGGATAAAATTGAGACAATTTCATTACTTTTGTTATGGCAGCGGAACACCAATGGGTATTAGAGAACTAGTTTTCCTTCTCTGTAGGAGAAAAAACTAATACTGGTTGTTAGAATACGGGCATTCAACTCAAAACCAATTAGGAATGAGTGGAGAGGCCTTAAATGATTATAAAATGCAAGATCTTAGATTGCCCAAACAATGTGGGACTAATAATCTCAACACGCCCCTTCACGTGTAGTCTCGTTGGGTCTAACGTGGACAAATAAATCGGGTGACGCGGAGTAAAGGCGCGGTCTAATGACTCGTCGCAAATAGCCCGCTCTGATACCATATTAGAATACGAGCATCCAACTCAAAATCAATTGGCAATGAGTGGAGAGGCTCTAAGAGTGTCCAACCAAAACTATAATTTGGGTCCAGAAACCAATCGTAGTGGGATGACTAAAACTAAATATAGTCAAGTTTTTTTGTACCGTTTCGGAGTATATTTGGTCTAAAATCTGGACCAAAACTATATTTAGTTAGACGGAGTTAAAAAGTGTGTTTGATGCCAGGCGTAGTTATAAGTGACGTTTGAGGCGCAGATTTAAGTTGCGTTCAAGGGAGGAGAACGTATAAACTACGCCCCATCAGGCGTAGATATAATGTCCGCCCGATCAAAGGCGAACTTTAAAAGTTCGTTTGATTCAGAAAAACATTAAATCCTCCATCAGGCGGTGATATAATGTCTGCCCCATCGTCAGGCGTAATCTATAAAGCCGTATGATAACTTTAACCTTCCACTCCACACCAGGAGTTAATGTTATGTACGTCCAATTCAAACGTGGATTATACGTACGCCCGAATATAAAGCTTAGATTATATTTGCGCTTGGTTTCAGGCGTTGATTACGCGTGCGTTCGACCAAATTTTGCTCTTGCACCGTAACGTGGAATCACGGAGTAAACCAAATATTTTTAGTTTTTTTTGCTTTTTGCTCTTTGGTTATACTCGCACCACTGCAGTTGCTCTAAAGGATTATAAACCGCAAGATCTTAGATTTCCCAAACAATGTGGGACTAATAACCTCAACAAAGTTAGGGAAGCTAGATTAACTTGGGGATCTAACTCACTCACTGTTTATAGGCTTGAGAACCTGGAATCGCTAACAGATGCTGCTAACACGGTAAATTTAAAAGGGAAGCAAGACCTTCGTGATTTGAAATGTAGTTGGGTTCTAAGTGACAATGGATATCACGATACTAGGATACTAGAAGTTCTCCAACCTCCCACTGGTTTGAGGAAGTTAGCTATAGCTGGCTTCGGAGGCGTCAACTTCCCCACATTGATGTGTGTTCCATCTTGTCTACCAAATTTGGATACAATGGTACTTGAGAACTGCTCATCAATAGAAAAACTCCCAGCAGCTATTGGGCAGCTCCCAAGTCTTAGGTTTCTTTCCCTTACAGCAACGAATATCAAGCTCTTGGATATCGAATTTTCGTGGTTACCGCTACTTACTTTTTTTTGTGAGGACTTTCTAGATGAAGTATGTTCTTCCTATCCTTGTCTACAGTCACTGAAAATCACCAGCAGCTCTCGTTTGATCAAGATTACCCTATGTCCTTCTCTGATGGAGTTGCATTTGTTCAAAATCCACAACAGGTTAATAAACTCGATTGAGAGGAGTACTTATACCTCTCTCAGAACCCTTGTCTTAAATAATGCTGGGAACATGGAATTCTTCCCCATGGGCATACTCCAGAACAATCCTAATCTTAAGAGTATATCCATTGTAAAGTGCTACCAGTTTCATGGCTTTCGAGTAAATAATGATGGTATTGAGAATGAAGTTGCTATATTTGTCGCTAAAATCCAACATGATTCTATTCAGGACTTCACTGTGAATTTTTGTCCAGTTCTCAAAGTTCTGCCAGAGGATGGACCTCTCTTAACCATCTTCCAGTGCCCCCAAGTGAAGGAGTCTCTAACCTATGATCTGAAATCGCTCTCAAGTCTTCACCGTTTGCGCGTTGATTTCATTCAAAGAGACGAGCACCGAGGATATCCATCTACTTTCTGGGACTTGATCAATTTGCTGGAGTAGCAGGTACTCTCTCTTTATAATGTCATTTTTGGTCTCCAATTCTCTATTTTCTTTTCTTTCTTCGTTAATTTTTTGTTGTCAATTCTCTCTATTTCAGTACGTTGGACGCGACTTAAGCTTAATATAGGGTCGCATAACTGGGTTTTAGAAACATTTTGACTGATTTTCTGTACAACACTTTTTCTTTTTCTTTGCAAGTGTGCCTGTGCCAAGGTGGAAATGCAAATTCACCGTCTCACCGAAGAAACGCTCGAGGACCAAACCTGGCTCAAAAAGATGCGACATAGACATTCAAATCTTCAATTCTAGCTTGACGGAACCTGCTAGTTCATAGTAACTAATATTGCAGTCAGTAACATAGTGTCTTTTTTTTTTTTTTTAATGCTTTTGTAGTTTTCAGTTCTCTTGAGTAACTTGTGGTCCCCATTCTGGGTTACATTATATCCGGTTCTTACTATTCCTTTTCTTTTTAGACACATCCTTTATCTTTGGGAACTGGGTTTCATTTTAATAGATCTCAGAGTCAGAACTCTCTTTCACTCTTCACTTCGCATCAAAAGTTCCCAATTCTGAGAACCCTAAAATCTCACAATTCCCTCTGTAAATCCCCTCTTAATTAGTTAATGGGGAATTTCAGTCAGCTCCCATCAGACATTCTACTAGACATAATTACTCGTTTACAACCATCTGGTGTTAGCCCAGTTGGCCAGGAGCCTGACTCTCAAACAAGAGGTCAGCGGTTCGAGTCTCCGCTCAAACACTAACAAACTAACATTAACATAACATTCTTTACCAATCAAAAAAAAAAATAATTACTCGTTTACCTACGGAATCAGTGTTGGATTGAAAATTGGTTTGCAAACCCTGGAAAAAACTGGTTTCTCACCATCCATCCTTCATCCGGTTACACTCAAATCGTCTCCTCAATCATTCTTCTGATTCTGGTGAGTTAAGCTTTCTTGTGTTAATTGGTGTTGGAAATCGTTTTGAGGCTAATGGTTGATGGGTATTGAAATTGGGTATTGGAATGACTCAACTTGGTGTTTAACCAAAACTGAATTTTATTTCTCAAACTTTGTTGTACAAGACTCACTTTTCTTTTCTTACACCACTCTTATTATTTGCTAGCTCACTTGGTTTTGGATGGTTTGCAAGTGAACCATTGTTGCCTATTTATAGCCTCACTTACTTCTCTAGATAGTTCTATCTAGACTCTTCTTTACACTCTCATTACACTTATCTAAAGAGAATATTCTAGAGGATAATACCAAGGATAAGTATGGAGGGTTTTATCCTCACATGTCTAATACTCTCTTATCTAGAGAGAATACTCTAGAATACAATAAGGATAAGTATGGAGAAGCTTATCCTTCACATGTCTTATTTTGACTAATACTTATCTAACACATGACTAATACTTATTTTGTCTTATCTATTCTAACACATGACTAATTAGATTTTTTCTAGATTTAATCAAGTTTAATATTTTAACAGCCCCCCTTAAACTTGATTTGCAGTAACTCCAAGAATCTCTCGTAATTTGACGAAGACTTCCTGCTTTAGCGGTTTCGTGAAAATATCCGCAACTTGGCCTTGAGACTTTGTGTATTTTAATTGTACCTTATTCTCCGATATGCATTCTCGAATAAAATGGTATCGTGTGTCGATGTGCTTGCTGCGGTCATGGAACACTGTGGATTCTTTGCTAAAGCCATTGCTTGACTTGTTGTCCACAAATATTGTAGTCGGTTCTTCCTGCTCCATTTTTAGCTCCTTCATTAAACTCCTTAGCCATATGGCATGACAAACACACGATCTTCTTGCGACGTGCTAAATTTTCTTCGCAAGTGAGAGTGTGACAATCGGTTGCTTCTTCGAACTCCAAGTAAAGCCAGTATCTCGAGGAAAAATACAAATCCAGTAGTACTTTTTCGTTCATCTAAATCTCCGCCCAATCACTATCTTTGTATCCAACGAGTTTGTACTTGTCGATGACGAGTAAAATAAACCGAAATCAAGTGTACCTTTTAAGTAAGCGCAAAATTCTCTTGGCAGCCTTCGGATGTGTAGTCGTAGGTGCCTCCATGTAGCGTTGATTAGCCCTACTCCATAGAGAATATCGGCCTTGTACAAGTTAAGTATCTCAAGCTTCCAACTAGACTCTTGTAAAAAGTTGGATTGACCTTCTCGCCTCCATCGATCTTTGATAGCTTGATTCCGCATTCTACTGGGAGTAATTGGAGGATTACACTCCTCCATTTTAAATCTCTTAAGGATTTCTTTCGCATATCCTTCTTGAGATATAAAAATTCCATTTTCTCGTTGTTTTACTTCGAGCCGAGATAGTATGACATTAGACCGATGTCTGTCATCTCAAATTCTCTCGTCATCGCTTTCTTGAATTCTTCGAACATTATTGGATTATTTCGGTGAAGATCAAATCATCCACATATAGGCAGACGAGCAACTTATCTCCTTTTTCGTTCACCTTCACATAGAGAGCATGTTCATGCGGGCATTTACTGAAATTATTTTCTTGGAAGTACTTGTCGATTCTACTGTACCACGCTCTTGGTGCTGTTTTAGGCCGTATAAAGCCTTTTTCAACTTCGGGACTTTATTTTCTTGTCCTTTTACTTTGTACCCCGGTGGTTGTTCGACGTATCCGTCTCTTCAAGATGTCCATTTAGAAAGGCGGACTTGACGTCCATCGATGAACTTTCCATCTATTTTGGGCAGCTAGAGAAATAATTAGTCTTATAGTTTCTAGACGAGCTACAGGAGCAAATACCTCATCATAGTCGATGCCTTCTCTTTGGTTGTAGCCTTTTGCAACCAATCTTGCCTTGTATCTTTCAACCTCTCCTTTAGCGTTTTTCTTGGCTTTGTACACCCATTTTACTCCAATTTCTCTTTGTCCTTTTGGAAGTGTCACAAGCTCCCAGGTACTATTCTTCTCGATAGCTTTCATTTCTTCATTCATCGCCTTTCGCCATTTTTCACTTTCCACAACTTCATCAAAAGTTATTGGTTCACTATCTTCAAAAAGACAAAATAAAGATACATTGTCTCCATAGATATCGCTTAAACTCCTCGTCCGTAAGGGCCTTTCGCTGGAGCTCTCATCTCTGGTGATGATGGATCATCATGATGCTTGTTCTTGGAGGTGATGGTGGTGGTGAAGCATATGGAGCAAGCTGGTTCTGGTGGTTGTTCTTCTTCTTCCTCTTCTAGAATAGGAAGAAAATTGTAATCCTTTTCTTGAACGCAGAAATCCCAGAAGCCTTCTTCATCGAACTCCACATCTCTGCTTGTGACGACCTTTTTATTGATTGGATCATACAACTTGTATCCTTTGGATCGAGAGTCATAAGATAAATATGTACTTGGCACTCTGTCATCCAATTTTGTTCTCAGCTGACTCGGCACATGAGCATATGTGATACTTCCGAATACTCGTAAGTGTGAGATGCCGTGTTTTACTCCGCTCCAAGCTTCTAAAGGAGTCATGTTCCTCACGCTTTTTGTGGGACATTGGTTTATCAGGTAAACCGCACAGTCAACCAACTTCGCCCAAAACTCCTGGGCACTCTCTTTGTCTTCAGCATACTCCGGGCCATGTTGAGAATTATTCTGTTTCTCCTTTCGGAAACTCCGTTTTGTTGAGGTGTGTATGGAACCGTAAGAGGCCGACGGATTCCATTGTCTTCACAGTATGCATCGAACTCCTTCGAAGTAAATTCTCCTCCTCTATCTGATCTCATAGCCACAATTTGAAAGCCACTTTCTTTCTCCACAAGGGATTTAAATTTCTTGAAATTGGAGAAAACCTCCGATTTTTGTTACAAGAAATAAACCCATGTTTTTCGACTAAAGTCATCGACAAATATGAGGAAATAGTTATTTCCACCATACGAGCTTGGCTTTATTGGTCCACAAACATCTGTGTGTACCAACTGCAGCGGTTTTGTGGCTCTTGAGAATGTTTCCTTGGGAAAACTTTTTCTGAAATGTTTTCCAAGTAAACATCCTTCACACAACTGATCCGGGTGGTCAATTCTTGGAAAACCTCTAACCATCTTTTGTTTGGACAATAATTTTAACCCTCCAAAATTAAGGTGTCCATACCTAAGATGCCATAACCATGACGAGTCTTTAATACAAGAAGTCAGACATCTCGCGATGTCATTTTGAATGTTCAGATAGAACATCCTATTCCCGTCATTGGCACCTTGGCAATCAATTTTCCTCTCCCTATCTCTTATGAAAAGACTAAGGTTTTCCATATTCATCCTATAGCCTTTTTCTAAGAGTTGTCCCAAACTTAATATATTCATTTTTACGTTAGGGACGTAATAAACATCGGAAATAAACTCATGATTTCCATTTTTCAACTTAATTAAAATTTTTCCAAGACCACTCACCGGAGTTTTCTCTCCATTTCCAAATGTTACGTTGTTTTAAACCGATTCATCAAGCTCCACGAACTTCTCCTTAGTGCCGCACATATGATTGCTTGCTCTGTATCAAGCACCCATGTACAATTCTCACTTTGTGGTCACCTCCTTTGCATGCCACCAACAAAGTATGGTCTCCTTCTTTTTTCTTTATTAGCATAATTAGCTTTTTCTTCGACGTTATCCGATGAAAACCAACAATCTCGAGCATAATGACCACGCTTATGACAATTATAACATTCAACTTGAGATTTGTTATTCCTTGGCCTATTATTGTTGCGCCATGAATTATCTCCTCTGCCACGACCTCTTGTGGAACTTGACCTCTGGCCCCTTTGATCATCGTCATTCTGCTTGTCTCTTCCTCTTCCTCCATAGTAGCCGCGTCCTCTTCCTCTAGCATTACTACCATAACTCTCTCCTTTGTCTTTCAAAGTGAGCTTTGCTTGTAGAACTTGTTCTACTGCTCCCTCTTTGCTTCTCTTTTTCATTCTTTCTTCATGGGCTTGTAGCGATCCCATGAGCTCATCCACGGTCATGGTTTCGACGTCTTTGGACTCCTCAATTGCGACGACGATGTAATCGAATTTTGGAACGAGTGACCGTAATATTTTCTCGATCACACGATTATCACTCATGACCTCACCATTTCTTCTTAGTTGATTGACAACAACTAAAACTCTTGAAAAATAATACGATATTAATTCAGACTCTTTCATGGAGAGAGATTCAAACTCACCTCTTAGAGTTTGCAACCACACCTTCTTTACTTTGTCCACGCCTTTGATGGAATTTTGCAAAATCTCCCATGCTTGCTTTGAATTAGCGGCTCTTGATATCTTCTCGAAGGACGACTCATCCATGCCTTGATAAAGAAGGAAAAGAGCTCTTTTATCTCTCTTTCTCGAAATACGTAGTGTATCCTTTTCAGCTTGTGGTAGCGCCGCTTCATTTTCCGGTTCGACATAACCTTTTTCTATTATCTCCCACGCATCTTGCGAGCCTAGTAACGCCTTCATTTGAATGCTCCGAGTTGTCATAGTTTTCTTTAGTGAGTTTAGGAATTTGGAAGGGAAACATTTGGTAGCCATTAGGACCTTGGCTCGATACCACTTTGTTGGAAATCGTTTTGAGGCTAATGGTTGATGGGTATTGAAATTGGGTATTGGAATGACTCAACTTGGTGTTTAACCAAAACTGAATTTTATTTCTCAAACTTTGTTGTACAAGACTCACTTTTCTTTTCTTACACCACTCTTATTATTTGCTAGCTCACTTGGTTTTGGATGGTTTGCAAGTGAACCATTGTTGCCTATTTATAGCCTCACTTACTTCTCTAGATAGTTCTATCTAGACTCTTCTTTACACTCTCATTACACTTATCAAAAAAGAATATTCTAGAGGATAATACCAAGGATAAGTATGGAGGGTTTTATCCTCACATGTCTAATACTCTCTTATCTAGAGAGAATACTCTAGAATACAATAAGGATAAGTATGGAGAAGCTTATCCTTCACATGTCTTATTTTGACTAATACTTATCTAACACATGATTAATACTTATTTTGTCTTATCTATTCTAACACATGACTAATTAGATTTTTCTAGATTTAATCAAGTTTAATATTTTAACAATTGGTACTAATGATGAACTTTACTATTTGAAATATGACGAGAAACATGATGGGACACCTGTTGGAGGTATGAGAAGGATCAATTTAACCGTTCCATTTCCAACTAATGATTGGAATGAATATAAGATTGTTGGTTCGTTTAATGGTTTAGTCTGTCTTTATGGGTGGAGACAAGATGTTTATTGTATTTGTAACCCTGTGACCAAAGAATATTTTATGCTTGCAGAGATGAAGTGTGATTCTGATGATGGTCAGTCTATTCATTGTTCAGGCGGCTTTGGTTACCTTCCTTCAAATAATGAGTATAAAGTCGTTAAATTTATGTTAAGGAGAAAAAACAAAGGTTTTAGCTTCATCTCATGGAGAGAACCTAGATTTATACAAGTTTTTGTATACACTCTTGGCAGTGATAACGGGTGGAGAAATGTTGGGAGGGTAGATTCTGAATTTTGTGAAATTTATGCTGAACATGGTGTTTATGTTGAACTTGGTGTCTTTGTGAATGGAGTGCTGCACTGGGCACATCTAAAAGGAGGAAGGGTGTTGACCTTGGATTTGGCTGAGGAGAAGTTTGGATATCTTTCACCACCTGATCTGCCACCAGACCGTCAGTCGTTGGATTATACTGTAGGGGTTTTCGATGGAGTTTTATATTACGGTGTCAAATATTTCAGCCAAAGACTCAAGAGCACATGTTATGACATATGGCTACTGGAAAAGAAGAAGAATATTTCTGACATGAGAGAGCAGGTGGAACAAGAGCCATTGGGTTGGCGGAAAGAGTTCAGTTCTCTCGACAGAAAACCATTAGCCTTTACCAAGAGTGGTGGTGTTTTATGTTTCAGTTACAGGCCTCTTAATATTTATGACCCAGTAGCTTCAGCCTTGAAAACGCTTGTGAGTTTTAGTGCATTCAAACAGATAATCGGTTACAAGACCACCTTAGTTTCATTGAAAGGATTAGCAGCAGAAGAAGAACATGTAAAATTTCTGGAGTCAGGATACCAATTTACGGAGCCACTTAAGTTTGAGGAGATAGTAAGCCGTGATTTGCAGGCAATCCAGCTATGAAGTTGAGACCCCTGATAGGTAATCTTCGCTGAGTTTCTGAAGTAATTCTCATGTCATTGTATGTTGTTATTGGTTTTAATATGAGATCGCATAAACCTTTTCATGTTATCTTGATGGATATTGCATAAAACTTATTGTTAATCTGTTTTTGTGTTATCAATCTCAACTTTATAGCAGTATTTTCTTGCTTTAGATAATATGCAATTTGTTGCCCTGTTGATCTATCTGCAATTGAGGAATGTGATGCATGCTTTAGTTACTTGCTTTGTTCTTATACATCGGAATCGAATAAGTATATGGAAGCATAAACGTGGTGGAAATGAGGGCTTTCCCATCAGTATGAGGGAGACTGTGCTCTTATTTCTTAGCATAATAGATAGATAATTTGGGGGATCCAAATTTGCACGTTCACATGTTATGCTAAGGTACATTCACTTTCATACCATAGAATTGGATATCTGAGTAGGAAGCAACACTAAAATTTGTCATCATTCAACGGTAATTTTCAGTTTCTGCATCTGGTACTAGTGTGTTAGGTAATTATTATCTTGGTTGTAGCTAACAACAGATTTGAAACGTAAATCATGTTGGCTGTCACGCAAAACTTTGCCTACTTGACTCAAAAGCTCAAGAGAGATAGACACAGAACATAGCATAGGATACCATTATCGGAATGGTTGGTTCTGAATGCTGCCCTTCAGCTAGCAATAGGGGGCTTGCTTGTTACTCACTTAACTATCAGGTGGTTTAAAAAAAGGAGAAAATATCCTACAATGAAACAGCTAGCTAGAGAGCATTGTGTCTGACCTTAATTTCAGAAGAGGTCAGAAGGTGAAAAACACGACTGGTCAGAAAATATTCAACTGATGAGTTCTCTAGTAATCTTAAATTTCGGGTGTGTTAGTATTAGTTAATTTTGTTATCATCCTTGAGAATTTTACGTTTTGCTTCCAGAAAGAGCCATCTGATGATTCGTAATGCATGTGTTGAGTAGAAATGGGATGCATTTTGGTTTTATTGGACCCTAATGATTCTAATCAAGTGGCAGATCTTCAAGAGATTCTTCATTCCTTGTCCTCGTGAAGCTTGCCTTGTTGCTGAATCACTTGAACCAACAAATTGCTATTGGCAGTGAAGGCCGTAGTTGTTGAGATATAGTGACCAATATGTACAGACGGACACAGACAATTTTGAGTCCCTCTTTTATCAATTCAGGTGCTCAACTTTTTTATCTTATTTTTCAAGGCACAACTGGCTCTAAATCTTCTTAATGGACCCAGTCAGTAGGGTTGGCCTCACTGCTGGTGGATCCGATTCTCCTAATATGTATCAATTTCTCCAGTTTGTGTTTTTCTTTCAGCTTAAGTTGTTAACTGATAGTCATGGAATCCGATTATCCGAAAAACAATCAACGATCAGAATTCAGCCTTAAACTGAACGGTCTGTTGCCGATTTCAGACACTTGTCTGCTGAGCGAGGAATTTTATTGGACAGCTTCCTTGGCCATGCAATTTCCATTTTTCCAGTGAAGATTTAATTTTTGCATTGAATAAACAAGTTTGTATGCGAGCAATCATAATTTAACTAGTCTTCTACTCTTAGTTTAATCATAAATTCTGTACTGAAATGTAAAAAACAAGTTTGTATGCGAGTAATCAAAATTTAAGATCTGTGGTCTCTGAATAAACGGAGTGGTGGCACCACCCAATATTGTATCAGAATCCTTAAAATCTCATTTATAAAACCAACTCAATATTGAAAGCCCAGGGGAGATAAACGTAAAACCTGCATCAAAATTTCTTGAGAGTTAAATGAGATCTACCTCAACTGCTGAAATTGATTTTTTTTCACTAGTTAAATTTGTATATCAACAAACTGGGAGTGGCAAATGGAGTGGGTGAGAAAAATGAGCAACCACGGCCATAGCCATTTGAAAAACATAAGCACAGCATCAGTGGATTCAATTCGGCTCCATGGATTACTTACAAACGATATTACAGCAGCTAAAAAATGGAACACCGTATACTGAACTATTAAAATGAATTTCCTAAACAAAATGGCAGCTAAAATATCTATTTACATAGCTTTTAGTTCATATATTAAGATTACCAGACATGAAGTTCAAAATTCACCTGCTGAAGTACGCTACTAAATTAACTGAATGTTACTGCACTTCAGGAAGCAATGTAAAACAGAAGAACAAACTTTGCATAATTTTAGAACCAAAAAGTTAGCTGCTTTTAACATGACGATTTTCTCTCTTGGACTATTCATCAACCTAATCAATTTCCATATCTGAAATTACTTCGTCCTGAATTTTCTCTATCCTCTGCAAGTCCAACACAACCCTGCAGTTCATCATTCAACAATTTTATTAATCAATTACCGAATAGTTATCGGGGAACTATTCAAGGAGTTCAAATTCCACATGAGCCGAATGGCCAAACAGTTTAGTCACTAGCATCATGATCATACAGAGAGCTCGATTGCACTCTACGTAAGGTATATGAACGTCCTAATCAATCATACCCTCTCAGAAATAGACTTCCTTCAGTATCACAGCAGAAATTCAGACATCTATTAGTGCGTGGATAGGGGATGACTGGTCTACCTTTGGTTATAGAGAGGTACGACCACAGAGGAGGTGAAACAGCGAAAACTCAACCTCATGGCTGTAAAGTTGTTCTAGCTAGATAAGCTTAGTGTTTATAAAGCATACAACTACCATGACTTAAATACTTCATGTACATCAAAGATAAAACAATTTTCATTACCAAACAAAAACATTGAAGGAAAGCACCAACAAAAAAAAATTTGAATTTGAATTTTGTCTATGACATTATTTCCTATTTATCTATATAATTTTGGATTTTGTCTCTACTCAAAATTTGAATTTGAATTCCAGGTGCAGAAATGGAATATAATGTTTGTATAGGGTAAATATGGGTTGCAAACTTAGAGGAAAGATCACAACTTCTAAAAACTTGTCTTTTAAAAACCTTCTCTTTAGATCTCAACTTCGCAAAACTTTATGTTCTTTGCATAGGGTAAGATCACAGACAGCTGGTACTTAGATCACACTTTTTAAGAATGATTCATGCATGTTTTTGTTGTAGTGCTATGATCTTTATTCATTTCTCAACCTGTCTGGTACACTGAGCTTTCTCTTTTTCTTTCTTTGGTTCATTTATTTTATAGATACATGTGTTTCATGGTTTGCTGTAACAAATGTTCAATTACTCCGTTTCTTTCCATTGTCAATAAATTATTTTCTCGAAGGACAGAAAATAGGCTGTAGCTTGTACCAAAATTGTACTCCATTGTTGTACTGATCACACCGAGTGGTTTTTACCAGAGAATCACTTGGTTCTCTTTTTCCGCGCTGTTTCCGCGTTGTGCTTAGCGATATCAAATCGATATGTAGTCACTTTCAAGCTTACTTCAATTCTTTCAGCAACTCGTAGTTCAAAACAATTTGAAAAATGCAAAATCATTATTGCTACTTGCTTCATGGGCCAAACAAAACCATTGGATTCGGTTTCTCCCTCAATTCTGAAGTAAAACAAAATTCTTGGTATTTTCCTGGTTGTTTCCTCCATTCAATTCTCAGTCTCACTCTCTCGTATAGTTGAAGGTTTTTGAAAGGGCGCCTATAGTTGACAATCGTTTGGTACTTAAGAAATGTACTAATTAACATGATAAACATGAGGAAGAAAAAAAATGGAGATACGTAAGTTGCCACTTGCACTGGCAACAGTTACGATGCAGACTACTTATGGATACTACTATCCGAAGGCTCCACAATTTGTCAAAACATTTTTAGTTCCAGGATTCCTGATCCCTAACCCGTAAGGTTTTACCGCCAACCGAGCAAAAAAATACATCCCAAGAAAGCACCGGCAAGGATTAATACGTAGTGTTTGAAAGGACTAGTACGACCGTTTCCACGGTGGGAGGGCCGACCGAAGAAGAATCTGAAGATAGGGTTTGTCTGCGACTACTTTCGTCCCGTTTAAGAAAAGGTGATACTTTCACCCCTTTTCAGAAAAAATAATACTTTTGCCCCGTTTCGGAAAAAAATGATACTTACTCTCCGTTTCGGAAAAAGTAATACTTTTTCCGAAATAGAGAGAAAGTATCACTTTTTCCGAAACAGAGCGAAAGTATCACTTTTCCCGAAACGGAGTGAAGGTATCACTTTTCCTGAAACGGGATGTGAAAGTATCACCTTTTCTTAAACAGAAAATTAGTCGATCCATAAACCAAAATATGGTTGCATGATGTGTTACGCATCCTTTGTGGTGGTTTGCATAATGGCTATGCATTCAATTTTCGAGAATTATGCCTAAAATGAAAGTATCATTTTTCTTGAAACGGAGGAGTATATCATTTTATTAGTTGCAACGGAAAATTAGTTGATGAATAAACCAAAATTTTGCTGCATAAACTATTATGTATCCTTTACGGTGGTTTGCATAATGGATATACACTTAATTTTCTAAAATTGTGCCTAAAATGATAAGTACTTCTGAATTTTTCGTAAATACTCAAAATTTGATATTGTTGTTTGTGCTCGTTGGATATGTTTTTTTATTAGCTTTCCAACGAGATAAAATTTGTAAAATTCCGAGGTGTGGATTTTTAGATATGTTATATTAAAGTTTTTTGTCCAATTATACCCCTGAAAAGATAGGATACACAATGAGTTATAATAAATAAACTAAAAAGGAGAGACATTTTTGGTTTTTCTGCCCTAACCATTTCCAATCTTTTTGTGTCAATTGATCACTTATATTTTAAAAAAAAAATGGCAATATAAAGGTCCTCCCTCGCTTCGCTCGGTCAGCCCAATTAATACGTAGTGCAGCCAATTCCTATAGTTTTCTCTCTGGAGGTGGTCAAGAGAAGTTGCGAACTCAAACTTACCTCATCCTTTCGTGGAAGAGGATTTAATAATCTAGATCTAGGTCACTATTTTAACATTACTAAGGATCTGCCGAAGCGTAATTTTTCCTCCTGATGAATATATCTAGACCGTCTAATTTCAAAGATAATTTTACTTCAATACTCAATAGTTGATAGCTATGATATTTATTCATTTCTCAACCTGTCTGGTACACTGAGCTTTCTCTTTTTCCTTCTTTGGTTCATTTATTTCATCATCCATTTAAAGATACATGCGTGTCATGATTTGCTGTAACAAATGCTCCATTACTCCATTTCTTTCCATTGTCAATAAATTATTTTCTTCAAGGACGGTAGTCTTCTAGCTCTAGGCTGTAGCTTGTTACCAAAATTATACTCCATTATTGTACTGATCACACCGAGTGGTTTTTACCAGAGTATCACTTGGTTCTCTTTCTCCGCGCTGTTTCCGCATTGCTCTTAGCAATATCAAATCGATGTGTAGTCGCTTTCTAGCTTACCACAATTCTTTCTGCAACTCGTAGTTCAAAACAATTTGACAAATGCATCATAATCTACCTTTTTCTGGAAAATCATTATTGCTAGTTGCTTCATTTGCCAAACAAAACCATTGGATTCGTTTTCTCCTATTTACTCAGTTCTAAAGTAAAACAAAATTCTTCGTATTTCCTGGTTGTTTCCTCCATTCAAATTATTATTGCTTGCCTTACTATTCATTTTTTTTTACTGCACCGTAAATTTTCTTCGCAATTTCCATACTAGTACTTCATGAAAAAACAAAGCTTTGGAAAACCACAAAAATCTTTAGCCACATGGCCCATATTAGTTCACTCTGTGACAAGAGTTACTAAAAATTCACTCTGCACTGCAACGAAAGATTTAGCCGCGTGATCTGGTTTTTTCTCCACTACTTAAATTCACTCCGCGTGAGTTGTGTGGCCTAAATCCATATATATACAGTAGTTGATCCTAGATTTTTGTTAACTTAATTTCTCATATCAGTTCAGTGTCCTCATGGTGATGCAAATCAATTGTTCACACCCTTAAAAAAAATCATGGAGCTGGTGTTTAATTAAAGGAGATCACGAATAAAAGATCCATTTTCTTCTGTAAAATAATTCCTTTGGCAACGATCCGGTTGGTTCCTTCATTTATCTACCTTGTCACCGTGCATAAGATTATCAGGAAATTAAAAGCTTTGCTTATTTCAGCAATCTGAAGCGGAATACCATGCCGGTTAAGATTGTGGAGGAACCTATTTCCAATGAGACGGAAAACGTTTCTGATTCCATCCCGCAAGAAAATACTAACATCGAAGCGGAAGAAGTTTATCATTCTATCGCGCAAGAAAGAACTTCCACTGAAATACAAGAGATATCAGCTGATTCCAACGCTCAAGAAAATCATTTCAATGATAAAATAGGAGGAACTTCTAATTTCATCGCGCAAGAAAATACTTCCCGTAAAATGGAAGAAATTTCTAATATCCCGGAGAAATACACTCGCAGTGAAAAGGAATTTTTTTCTGATTCCGTGATCAAGAAAATGCTTAAAAATAATGCACTGCATTCCGGTATTTCAGGAAGATGTTCTATTCATAAGGTTCCTGAATCGTTTCACAAAATGACAGAGCCTAGTAAATACAGGCCTCGGGCGATCTCTATTGGTCCTTTCCACTGTAGAGACCAAAGCTTAAAGGCAAATGAAGGCTTCAAACTACAGTATGCACACGATTTACTTGCTCGAGCAGCCGAAAAAAGATTTTCACAAGAAGAAGAAGAAGATGACTTGGAAAATATAAAGTGGTTTATCATATTTGAGGAATGTGTTAAGTCGATTAAGAAGATGGAAACTGAAGTTCGCATATGCTATTCTGAACCCATAGACCTAAAGAGCAGGGAATTCGTCAACATGATGGTAATTGACGGTTTATTCATTATCGAGTTGCTTATAAACCTTAGTTTGAACGACCCTTTTGAATCTAATTTATTGCTTGGGAATATGGTGACCAAGGATTTGTTACTTCTTGAAAACCAACTTCCATTGGTTGTTCTTGAATGTTTATTCGACCTAACTGCACTTCCGGAGGATGGTTCTCTTATGGCTCTCATTGTTGAATTCATGAGTAGTTACACCATGAATTTGGTTCCAGGCGAAACAATTAGTCATTACCGCACACATCCAGAATACTGTCAACGCGCCCAGCATTTACTAGATTTACTAGGTATAATGCTCCAATATGCCCTCCCAAAACCAGGTATGGATGGCGAATCTCCCACCTTTTTCCAATTCGCTGCTATTCTTGGCAAGAAAGAAGCGAAGTCATATAATAAAATTCCAAGTGCAGCAGAGCTGAGTCGTGCAGGAGTAAGGTTCAAAAAGGGTTCTGACAATGAAACAGTTATGGATATCGAATTTAGCAAGGATGGTGTTTTCAAAATTCCTCCTACATATATTTACTGTGGAACGGATACAATGGTAAGAAATCTTATTGCTTGCGAGCAATTATACAGCAGACGTCACGAAATGACTTCCTATTCTGTTTTAATGGATTCTCTCATAAATTCTGCGGAAGATGTTGCAGTTCTTCGTGAAGCAGGAATCTTCAAAAGTTTTTTAGGCTGCGACGAAGACGTCTCTGATATCTTCAACAAGCTTGGTTTAGAGGTAATATTAAAAGAAAATTCATACTCTCACTTAGAGAAGGAAGTGCACGAGTTTTACAAAAAGAGGTGGCATGTTTGGAAAGCAACATTGAAGCGCGAGTATTTCAACAATCCATGGGCGATTATTTCATTCTGTGCTGCAGTTCTACTTATTCTTCTTACAATCATATCCACTATTTTTGGAGTCCTTCAAGTTGTGATGCCCAAGTAATAATGTTTATATGTGTGTGTGTGCGTCTATCATTTCTTACCGAATGTATTTGTGAGAATGGTTCTTATTTCGTTACCGGGCAATGTTTTAAGAATAGTAGTACTTTTATATTATGCATGTGTGTTCGCTATGAATTGTGTCTGCTGTGTGAAAGTATGGAGTCTTTTGGCCTTTGTGTGATGATGTTTGGAGAATCAATAAAGCGTTCAGTCTGAATTTTAAATTTCATAAAAATGAATTTTTTTGAATGTTCGCTATCGCTCCCAAATCAAAGGATAAAATGGAACGGCGCCAATCTTAGAATTAGTAGCAATGAGGTTATAAAATTTTGACGAGGAAGACTACTCCTACTACAGGAATTCCATGTTACCGTACCTCAAAACCTTGTCTACCATGACTCCGTGAGTCTCCATCTTACCGAATTGGTGACTTTCTTGGTGATAATGGCTGAGAACTGGAATATCAGCAGATCCAGCGACTATTTAGGAAATACCTGTTGGAAATAATGACAACGTTCGTATTTAACTGAGAAAAAATACTTAGCTTGCACTGATGTGTGATTGTTGTTCCGGGAGATGCACTGATGATAGTATCAAAAACTTAGTAGAGGCACGTATGAGATACGCTGACCTAAAGGTAATATTGCCTACTACTCCTCTGAGATGCTATAGCAATTGGCAAGTCACCTCCAGGATACAACCACTGTTAGTACTCCTCTATGTAGCATACACAGAGAGAATTCTAAGAACTTGGCAACAGAGATGAAAAAAAAAAACACAAATTGAAACTACAATTTGTTTCAGAGAAATGTAAAAAACAATTTTATGTTTCTGTAAACTAAGAAGTAGTAGTACAATATTATGTTTCTGTAAACTAAAACTTGTTTCAGAGAAGAACTGAACGTTTTCTGTGTTTAATAGAAACTTAAATAAAAACTTAGTTTTTTCTGATAACAGAAGAGAAGAAGAAGGAGAACTAATGTTCTGGGGTATGTTATGAAATGAAAATTTCATCTCGTATTTATAGGTGAAAAATCGAATCGAACGTTAGAGAGAATCCAATGGGCGACAGGATGACCGTGAATCACGCGAGACAGAATGATGTTTATTCCCGACTAAAAAAATTCTCGAACGCTACAAAAGTTAAGTAAAAGCATTCGTTAAAAAAAAAGTTCAAACGTTTTTGTCGGGAATTCAACATTTTCGAGATTCTTCACGAGGAGAATACAATGTGCACAGGTGTGTCTACACGTGTGAGGCGTAAGATTCTCCACGAGGTAATCATGCGGGACAAACGTAAAAAATTCTTTTACTTGTGTGGGTGAAACGTAAAAAATTTCAGTAAAAAGATAGAGTCTTATTAGCCCACACCCACACCCACACCCGAGCCCGACCCGCCCGACCGGACGGACGTGCTTCTGTGCGAAGCACCGCGCGAACGGGAAAGGCTATAAGAATTGCAAAAAGGGAAAGGCAACCTTGCCATAGTCTAGGGATTTCCCCATACACAAAGGTCTAAAGACCCAAAGGGCCATGCCCTTAAGGCAAAACCCATGGTATTTAAGTCTAAAACTCTAAGTGTTTTAGTCTATGTGGGACTAATGTTTTATTCATTCAAATGAAAAAACATCTAGGGAGCAATAGGTCTTGGGATCAAAACATGGTCCATGCATTTTTGATTTTAATTAAAACATCCGTTTTTTCTAACAATCCCCCACATGAATAATAAAACATGTCGAAAAAACACGAGAAAACATAAGGCAACAAATTAGGCTAAGGTGTCCCAAAGATTGAACCTTAACTTAGTGAGAGGTTACCTGAACTTCTTGTTGTAACGGTGAACGCAATGTCTTGAACCGCCAACAGTGAATGCAATTCATAAATAACAGCCACACTTGATGCCTCAACCGAAAGCTTCCAAGCTCTTGCCGTTGTGCCCGTGGGCAAAAATCCCGGACTTATTGAATGTCTCTAGAGAATCAGCTCATATTCTCATAGGAAGCGGCCCCACTTCCAACATCCACAAAGGTGATTCCATAAAGAGTGTCCTTCCACACCATGCTTTAATCAAATCCATGGAACTCATTAAGATCTCAAAATATTATCCTAAAATCATGCAGGCAGCACTATCACACGGTTACACCATAAGGAGGGACAAAGATAGTGTTTTCTCGATATCACCATAAATTAGTTGTCTCATTGAACATTGATCTTGGAAATCCAATCACAAGGTTGAGTATCCTTCATGGTGATTTATTCTATGAGCTTAAGTCCCATCCCCCTCGATGTAGATCTAACTACCTCTCTAGATAAACCTTTCGTCAAAGGATCTGCAATATTATCTTTGGACTTTACAAAGTCTATCGAGATAATGCCAGTAGAGAATAGTTGTTTCACCGTCTTGTGTCTTCTTTGTATATGTATAGATTTTCCATTGTATACATTGTTCTTTGCGCAACCAATAGCAGCTTGACTGTCACAGTGGATTGCGATTGAAGACACAGGCTTGGGCCAGAGTGGAATTCCTCCAAGGAAACATTGTATCCATTCAGATTCCTCTCCATCTTTTTCCAAGGCTATAAATTCAGACTCCATAGTGGATCTAGCTATACATGTCTGTTTGGAAGACTTACATGAGACAGACACACCTCCAAGTATGAAGATGTACCCACTAGTAGATTTGTACTCATCTGAGTTTGATATCAAGTTGGCATCACAAGACCCTTCCAGCACGGCAGGATACTTCCCAAAACTTAAGCAATAGTTTGAGGTGCCTCTCAGGTAACGTAGAACTCTGTATAGATCATTCCAGTGATCCTGCCCAGGGTTGCAAGTGTACCTGCTTAATCTACTCACATAATAAGCAATATTAGGTCTTGTACAGTTCATCAGATACATAAGACTACCAATAATGTGAGAATACTCAAGTTGATCAATTCCCTCACCCTTGTTCTTTTTCAAGTTACAAGAGGGATTATATGGAGTAGAAGCAGGTTTAGCATTTTCATAATTAAATCTCTTAAGTACGGTTTCAGCATAATGAGATTGACTAAGACTATATCCATCAGACGTCTTTCTGATTTTCATCCCTAAGATTAAATCAGTAGGGCCTAAGTCTTTCATGTCAAAATTATCTCTAAGCATGCTTTTAATGGTATTAATAATATCAAGGTTACTGCCTAATATGAGCATATCATCAACATATAGGCACCCAATAACATGAGAATCATCCACATATTTAATGTAAACACATTTATCAGATTCATTAACCTTGAAGCCATTAGTTATCATAACATGATTAAATTTTTCATGCCACTGTTTAGGTGCTTGTTTTAAACCGTATAGAGATTTGTTTAATTTGCACACTTTGTTTTCACAAACTTTCACAATAAAGCCTTCAGGTTGATCCATATAAATTTCTTCATTCAATTCACCATATAGAAAAGCAGTTTTAACATCCATCTGATGTATATGCAAATCATAAATAGAAGCAATAGCAATCAACATCCTAATAGAAGTGATTCTAGTGACCGGTGAATAGGTATCAAAGAAATCTAATATTTCCTTTTGTCTATAGCCTTTAGCTACCAAGCTAGCTTTATATTTCTCTATAGTTCCATCTGTTCTAAGTTTCCTTTTGAACACCCATTTGCAACCTATGGATTTATTACCAGGAGGTAAGTCTACAAGCTCCCAAGTTTCGTTTTGCTGAATGGACTCCCATTCACTTAATGAAGCTTCTTCCCATAAAGGAGCTTCTGGAGAAGTCATAGCTTCCTTGTAGGTTTGGGGTTCCGACTCTACCGTAAGAGTCAAAAAATCTGGGCCAAAACTTGTTTCAGTTCTAACCCTCTTACTTCGTCTCGGTTCAGTATCATATTCTAAAGTTGGGGGTTGACTTGTCGAAGGAACATCAGAGAGGTCATCATGGACCCTTTTCCGAGGTCCAGACCTTAAAGTAAACATGTTTTAAAAAAACACAGCATCTCTTAAATCCATTATGGTGTTCAGACCAATGTTATTGTGGTCAGAACTGATGACCATGAACCTGTGTGCATTTGTATGCTCAGGATATCCTAAGAAAACACAGTCGACTGTTTTAGGTCCTATTTTGGTTTTCTTGGCATGAGGAATGGCCACCTTGGCAAAACACCCCCAAACTTTAAAGTATGCATAGGAAGGTTGTCTACCTATCCACAATTTGTCAGGAGTTTTATCTGATTTTTTAAATGGAACTCCGTTCAAGATATAGCATGCGGAGAGAATAGCTTCCCCCCACAAGTTCGAAGATAACCCTGAACTGGTCAACATAGCATTCACCATATCTATGAGT
The DNA here is from genome assembly GCA_023529315.1 of Papaver bracteatum. Lineage (NCBI taxonomy): Eukaryota > Viridiplantae > Streptophyta > Magnoliopsida > Ranunculales > Papaveraceae > Papaver > Papaver bracteatum. The sequence goes on from JAJJWX010001213.1 coordinate 30,032, forward strand.
GTTCTATTTTTTCTTTCGACTACACCATTCGATTCAGGTGAATATGGTGCACTGGTTTCATGAATGATTCCGTTATTTTTACAAAACTCACCTATGGGTATCACATACTCACCTCCACGGTCTGACCTAAGAGTTTTAATCTTAACTCCTTTTTGGTTTTCTACTTCAAGTTTATAAAATTTGAAAGCCTCTAAGGCCTCATCTTTACTTCTAAGAAGATGAACCTCCGATAAAGATCGTGAGTAATCATCTATAAAAGTGATATACCATTTTTTACCACCTCTTGTTGGTGTTGATTTCAAGTCTCCTAAATCCGAGTGTATTAGTTCCAAAGGAACTGTTTTACGTTCAACACTTTTATTAAACGGTTTTCTTGCATATTTAGATTCAACACAGATTTCACATCTTTGATTTTTGTCAAAGTTTATTTTTGGTATGCAACCTAAATTAGCAAGTCTTTCTAGAGATTTGAAATTAACATGTCCAAGACTATCATGCCAAACATGTGAGGAGTCACAAACATAAGCAGAAGAAGATGCATTAACATTCAAGTTCAAATCAGATACACTAAGATTAATCATGTTATCGGTGACATAACCTTTTCCTACGAAGTCACCACTCTTAGAGATTACAACAGTATTAGACTCAGCAACAATTTTAAAACCTTTGCCTAGTAAGATGGTTTCTGAGATAAGATTCTTGCATATGTCTAGGACGTGATACACGTCATTCAATGCAAGATTTTTCCCTGAAGTAAGCTTCAGTTCGACCTTGCCTTTCCCCACCACTTTCGCGGTGGAAGAGTTTCCCATAAACAGTTTCTCATCGTCTCCTACTATGGCATAGGAGGATTAAGCATTTCTGAACTTACAGACATGCTTGGTGGCTCCAGAATCTAGCCACCAGTCTCTCACATTAGTCATATTAGAGACAAGGTCGACTTCAGACACCATGCCAGTAAAATATCCAGAATCATCTACTATGTTTGCCTTATTTTTCTGTTTTGGAAAAGTTTTGGTCATTTTAGGCGCTCTACAGTCCTTGGACATATGATCGGTTTTTCCACAATTAAAGCAGTCGCCTTTGATGGTGTTTTTAGAGACACCACCCTTAGGCTTAAAATTGTTACCTCTGGGTTTTCGACGTTTGTTACGTCTGTTACCATTTTTGCTGGATTCTCCAAGACTTTTCTTTGACGCAGCTTTATCATCCAGGACATGAGCTTTGTTGGACGTGTCTTTGCTCATCATCAGGATTTTGTCTTTGCAGCACATAAGCTCCTCAACCTGGATCTTTTTTCCAAGATCTACCATGGTGATTTCACGAGTCTTGTGTCGCAGCCTCCTCTTGTACTCGTTCCATGAGGGTGGAAGCTTTTCAATCACTGCAGATACTTGTAGAGCTTCATCAATATGCATGCCTTAAACAAGAATTTCTCTAATGAGCAGCTGAAGTTCGACGAATTGTTCTACCACAGGTTTTTCGTCAGTCATATTGTATTCCAGGAACCTAGCCACCAAGAACTTCTTGCTTCCAGTAGCTTCAGCAAGATATTTTTCTTCAAGGGCTTCCCATAATTCAAAAGCATTAAAATTTTCTTTTGCATTATAGAAATCATACAGAGAGTCATCCAGATAGTTAAGAATATGGTTCTTGCAGATGTAATTCTTCCTAGTCCACCTATCCAGTGTATCTTCATTACCGCGGTCATGAAGTCTTCTCGAGGGTCTTTATAAGGCAAGTCCATCTAACCTTTGGTCTTTTAGGAAGAATAATATTTTAGACTGCCATCGCTTAAAGTCTTTTCCACTAAACTTTGGTGGTTTTTATACAGTATTTTTTCCCATGTTGTTACAGCAACAGTTATATAGCAACGAACGAACGATATTACCTTTAGAATGTTGGAAATAATGACAACGTTCGTATATAACTGAGAAGAAATACTTAGCTTGCACCGATGTGTGATTGTTGTTCCGGGAGATGCACTGATGATAGTATCAAAAACTTAGTAGAGGCACGTATGAGATACGCTGACCTAAAGGTAATATTTCCTACTACTCCTCTGAGATGCTATAACAATTGGCAAGTCACCTCCAGGATACAACCACTGTTAGTATTCCTCTGTGTAGCATACACAGAGAGAACTCTAAGAACTTGGCAACAGAGATGAAAACAAAAAACACAAATTGAAACTACAATTTGTTTCAGAGTAATGTAAAGAACAATTTTATGTTTCTGTAAACTAAGAAGTAGTAGTACAAAATTATGTTTCTGTAAACTACAACTTGTTTCAGAGAAGAACTAAACGTTTTTTGTGTTTAATAGAAACTTAAATAAAAACTTAGTTTTTTCTGATAGCAGAAGAGAAGAAGAAGGAGAACTAATGTTCTGAGGTATGTTATGAAATGAAAATTTCATCTCGTATTTATAGGTGAAAAATCAAATCGAACGTTAGAGAGAATCCAATGCGCGACAGGATGACCGTGAATCACGCGAGACAGAATGATGTTTATTCCCGACAGAAAAAAATTCTCGAACGCTACAAAAGTTAAGTAAAAGCATTCGTTAAAAAAACAGTTCAAACGTTTTTGTCGGGAATTCAAAATTTTCGAGATTCTTCACTAGGAGAATACAATGTGCACAGGTGTGTCTACACGTGTGAGGCGTAAGATTCTCCACGAGGTAAGCATGCGGGAGAAAATTAAAAAATTCTTTTATTTGTGTGGGTTAAACGTAAAAAATTTCAGTAAAAAGATAGAGGCCCACACCCACTACCTCGCCCTCGCCCGACCGGATGGACGGCGTGCGTGCTTCTGTGCAAAGCACCGCGCGAACCGGAAAGGATATAAGAATTACAATAAGGGAAAGGAAACCTTGCCATAGTCTAGGGATTTCCCCGTACACAAAGGTCTAAAGACCCAAAGGGCCATACCCTTAAGACAAAACCCATGGTATTTAAGTCTAAAACTCTAAGTGTTTTAGTCTATGTGGGACTAATGTTTTATTCATTCAAATGAAAAAACATCTAGGGAGCAATAGGTCTTGGGATCAAAACATGGTCCATGCATTTTTGATTTTAATTAAAACATCCGTTTTTTCTAACAATACCAATGTCGTTCACGGTGATCAAAGCATCTTAGCTATTTCGGCTACAAGGGTGCTAGGTTACTTAATGCAGGCAATTGTCCGTAAGCCGTGACAATGGTAACAGTCAGACCGGTACATATGCGTGAAAACTTCTATTGTCTTAATATTATCTTTCTATTTCTTTTTTTTTTTTTTTTTTTTTTTTTTGCTGCTGTCTTCATTTACCGGTACAATTATAACACCAATGTCATACCGGTAAAATCATAACACCAACGGAAACACCAATGTCATACCTGTACAATTATACCAATGTCTGACCGGTACAATTATATCACACCAACGTTGAAACACGGCAACACCAATGTCAGACCGGTAAAATTATTACAATTTTCATTCACCTTCTGTCATGAAAACTACTACTTCTGTAGAAACAAAAGTAATTTCTGCCGGCCCTCTATCCTTCTTTCCTTGCAAATAGTCATACTATCAAACAAGTTTCATTTCACACTGTTACTTTGCATACGCGGATCAATGTATTCCTTGATTTGTAAGTGTATACACATAATCCCATTGTCAGCCATGTGGAAGAAGGATTACACGTGTGCCCCATCCAAGGAACCATTCTATCAACCTTCGCCACGTCGATATCGCCTAACAAATCCAACGGTACCTAGACCTGGGGGTACCTGATGAACGAGGATCTGAGAAGCACCATAGAAGATCCTTAGTATACATTACCCCATCCCAAGATAGATCCAAGATGGACAAAGAGGATGGATTCTACAGACAAAGAAGTGGCAACTGCAGGGGTAGCTGCTCACGCATGTGTTCTGCTCCAACCATCCGCATTAAACATTGCACGTAACCGGTTTTTTAACGACCCAAACTCAAAATTGGACAAACTTAGGACCCAAATCCTTTAATTATCACACCAAAATCTAAGACCCAAACACTAATTAACTCTATCATTTATGCATTATGCAGCGTTTAACCCATCATAGATTCTTCTATGATGCGAGACGAGGACGAGTATGAAGGCTCATAGTCCCCCATGCAATTATGGCGCTGTGTTATATGCACTTCGATTATTTCCGTAATTTTAGTTATATTGCGAATATTGTTCGTGGACACTAATAATATCTTCACAAAATCCTCATGCCCACAATCAGCGCCACCAATCACTAGTCTTGATATGTAAAGTAAATAAAAGAAAATTGAATCAATCACTACAGTGAGTCAACAAACTAAAGAGGGAAAGAAGAATACGTGATTGATTCCATTGTACATTTTAGTCAATATAAGTTACTTTCTTTTGACATTTTTATAGAAATAATTTTTAATTCTTTGATGTAAATATAGTATTGTATCATTACTATATAAATGAAACTTCATCTTCTAGTCGATCACAACAAGTGAAAGACAAAACTTTAGTGTCCATTTTATGATGGTATCAGTCTAGCCAGGAATCCAAAAAAAAAAACACAAAATCCCTTCTCTGTTGTCTTCTTCCCCTTCATCATCATGGGCGATCAAACACCACCTCATACTCCAATCACTGAAACCACACCATCTGATGAAACCATATCTATGGATACTGAAAATCAACAAGAAAATGATCCTTATTGCATTTACACT
>JAJJWX010001213.1:34759-84104 GCA_023529315.1 Papaver bracteatum
CATCCAACCTCTTCCGATCTTGTAGTGTTATCCGTCCGATAGTCCTACACTGGTTCTATATTCACCCTTACTTACTGGTGATAACTACGCCACCTGGGTAAGAGGCTTTAGCATGGCTCTCAATGCTAAAGATAAACTTGGTTATGTTAATGGTTATATTCCACAACCTTCTGATCCTGCGAAGTTGTATAAATGGCAGAGATGCAATGATCTCGTTAGTATTTGGATCACGAATTCTAGCGCTGAAAAAATCAAGTGTACTCTCTCATATTTCAAAACTGCTACTGATATTTGGGCCAACCTAAAAAAATGGTTTGGTCAGTCGAATGCACCGCAGATATACAAATTGAAACATTCAATCTCTTTGTTGAAACAAGAAAACAAGGATATAACGACCTATCATACTCAACTCAAATATCTATGGGATGAGTTAGATTCCATCAGTCCCGTGGAAATATGCATATGCAATGCTGGCAAAAACATCATTGAAATTCAAGATCGCAACCGATCCACGGAGTTTCTCCAAGGCTTGAATGAACATTATTCAGCTATTCGCAGTCAAATTTTGATGATCAAACCATTTCCTTCTCCTGATGATATTTACAACTTGGTTCGACAAGAGGAAATCCAACAAGATCTTCATTCTGTTATTAATCCAACCATTGAATTTGCTGCTCTTCAAGTCCACCGTCAAGCACCACGTTTTGTAAAATCAAACAAACGTGGCCGACCATTTTGTGATCACTATAACAAACATGGTCATTGGGTTCACCAATGCTGGGAAATCGATGGGTACCCAAACAAAAACAAGAGTCAACAGCATCATGAACGCCAAGAACATTCTCATAACCATGGTGCCATTAATTCCTCCGCTGCAACATCATCATCGGCAACCGATCCATTTTCCATGGATTTCACACTTGAAGAACGTAATCTCTTAAAGGAATTCATTGCTTCAAAGAAATCTTCTTCAATGGTTCCTAGTACAAATATTGCAGGTAATAATAATAACTTAACTTGGGTTATTGATAGTGGTGCATCGCATCATATTTGTAATGATCTTAGTTTATTTTCATCATATCATGCTGCTCCAACAAATTTATCTGTCCGAATACCAGATGGTACTCTTATCTCGGTACAAAATATTGGTATCATCTCCTTTTCTCCTAAATTTAAATTAATTGAGGTCTATCATATACCTCGGTTTAAATTCAATCTAATCTCTATATCTCAGTTGACAAAATCAACTTATTGTTCTATCACCTTCTCACAACAATGTTGTACTTTTCAGGACCTGTCGACGATGGCGCCGATTGGTAAAGGTGACTTATATGGAGGACTTTATTATCTTAGGCCTACAAGTTCTCCAACTAGTTTATTTGTCTCTAAGAATAAGCCATATGATGTTTGGCACTGGCTATTGGGACACGCTAGTTTAGATCGCATTAAATTCCTAGTTAAAAATGTCTCTTATATTTCATCAAATGTCAATTATCAATGTGAAATCTTCCCACAGGAAAAACAATCAAGAATGAAATATAATTTAAGTACTACAAAATGTATTCGTCCATTTCAATTGATACATAGTGATATTTGGGGACCTTTCTCTACTCCCTCCCTAAATGGATCCAAATATTTTCTAACTATTGTGGATGATTTTACAAGATGCACTTGGATTTTCTTAATGCAAACCAAGGATGAAACTCATAAGTACTTAAATCATTTTCTTAATTTCACCGTTACACAATACAGACATCAAATATCAAATGTATCATCTGGTAATGGTGGCTTATTCATTCCACAACTCCAAACTTTTCGTCCCGACAATGGAACTGAATTTATCAAAAAGGAACTCCAAGATTGGTTTAGTTCTAAAGGCATTTTGCATCAAAGAAGTTGTGTTTCAACACCCCAACAAAATGGTATAGTAGAACGTAAACACCGCCATCTTCTAAATGTTGCTAGGGCTATTAGATTTCATGTTAACCTACCTTTAGAATTCTGGGGTGAAGCTATTTTAACATCCGCTTACATCATTAATAAGCTTCCATCACCTGCACTCGGCAATAAATCTCCTCATGAACTTTTATTTGGTAAAGTTCCAGACTACAAACACTTTCGCGTGTTTGGATGTTTATGTTTTTCCCGAAATATTCATATCAAACACAAATTTGATAGTCGAGCTTTGCCCGACATATTTTTTGGTTATCCTTATGGTCAAAAAGGATATCTAATATTTGATCTTGAATCAAAAATAAAATACACACCACGAGATGTTACATTTCATGAGGATATTTTTCTTTTTCAATCTCAATCAATAAATCCACCGCCATCACTCAATGATTTTACATTCGAGGACTTTTCGTCTTATCGCGACGATAAGTATAATACTTCACAAAATCCTCCAAATATATCTCATTCCGCTACGGAAAATCTATCTTCAACCTCAAAAGATCTTCCTAATCATGAAGGATCCAGTTGTAAATCATCAACTAGTCCAGTTTTTAACATGAATGGAGAACATACACCTTCTTCACAAGAAACAAGAATTCTATCTTCACCTACGTCTTCAAATGAAGAAGTTGCGGCACCTCCTTCTACTCGACCAACCCGTAATCGTAACCCCCCTTCTTATCTAAAAGATTTTATTTGCACAACACAAGAGTGTAAATCTTCTTGTGCTTATCCTCTTACGAATTATATTTCTTATGATGAATTTAAGCCTCATCACAAGGCTTTCCTTACTCAAGTTGTCAGTCATGACGAACCGTCTTCTTTCACCCAAGCTATGAAATCCGAACTATGGCGAGATGCCATGGCGAAGGAAATTACAGCTTTTGAACAAAATAAAACATGGATTCTCACTCGTTTACCTCCTGGAAAATCACCCATTGGATGAAAATGGGTATATCGTATTAAATATAAATCCGATGGCAGTATCGAAAGATATAAATCTAGATTAGTTGCGAAGGGTTATACCCAAATTGAAGGAATTGACTATCATGATACTTTTGCCCCTGTTGTTATACTAGTAACAGTACGTGTTTTATTATCTATTGCCGCCGTAAAAGGTTGGAGTCTTCACCAATTAGATGTCAATAATTAATTTCTTCAAGGTGATCTTGATGAGGAAGTATATATGTCCCTTCCACCCGGTTTTTCTGCACCCGAAAAATCCCTTGTATGTCGTTTAAATAAATCTCTTTATGGCCTCAAGCAAGCTTCCCGCCAATGGTTTGCAAAATTTTCTACGACCCTCAATGCGGAAGGATTTCTACAATCTTTGGCTGATTATTCTATTTTTAGTTACATTCATGGTTCTCTTACCGTATTTGTTCTAGTATATGTCGATGATATTATCATTGCCGGTAATGATCAATATTTCATTAATTCTCTCAAAACACGTCTTGAGTCTCACTTTTCTATCAAAGACTTGGGAAAACTTCAATATTTCCTGGGAATTGAAGTTTCTCGTTCTCATTATGGAATTTTTCTTTGCCAACGCAAATACGTCCTAGACATTCTACGTGATTCTGGACTAACTGGTTTTCGTCCTTCACTATTCCCCATGGAACAACATCTTAAATTACTCACTACAGATGGAAATCCTCTCCTAGATCCTAGTATCTATCGACGACTCATAGGACGGCTTCTTTATCTCACAATTACTCATCCAGATATCACATATGCTGTGAATTATCTTAGTCAATTTATGCAAACTCCACGTAGTGCTCACATGGATGCTATCACGCGCATTCTTCGTTACTTAAAAGGCTCCATTGGTCATGGCCTTTTTCTCTCTTCCAGTAGTTCCCGTCATCTTAAGGGATTTACTGACTCTGACTAGGCGGGTTGTCCAACTACTCGATTCTCAACCACGGGTTATTTCACGATGCTCGACAATAGCCCTATTTCTTGGAAATCCAAGAAACAACCTACTGTATCTAAGTCTTCCGCTGAAGCTGAATATCGAGCGTTAGATAATTTAGCTGCTGAACTACAGTGGCTATATTTTTTATTCAAAGACTTCCGCATTTTATTCTCTCAACCAATCACCGTGTATTGTGATAGTCAAGCAGCCATTCATATAGCTGAAAATCCAGTTTTCCACGGACGTACGAAACATATTGAGGTAGACTGCCACTTTGTTCGTGAGAATATTCAGTTCAAACTCATTACTACTTCTTACGTTCGATCTGCCGACCAGCTCGCTGACATCTTCACCAAACCACTTGGAGCTGACCAATTTCGACGTTTAGTAAGCAAGTTGGGCATTCAGAAACTGTCACCTCCTGCTCCAACTTGAGGGGGGGTAATAATATCTTCACAAAATCCTCATGCCCACAATCAGCGCCACCAATCACTAGTCTTAATATGGAAAGTAAATAAAAGAAAATTGAATCAATCACTACAGTGAGTCAAAAAACTAAAGAGGGAAAGAAGAATGCGTGATTGATTCCATTGTACATTTTAGTCACTATAAGTTACTTTCTTTTGACATTTTTATAGAAATAATTTTTAATTCTTTAATGTAAATATAGTATTGTATCATTACTATATAAATGAAACTTCATCTTCTAGTCGATCACAACAAGTGAAAAACAAAACTTTAGTGTCCATTTTATGAGACACGATGTCTCTATCGTAACATTTGTGTTCACAGTAAGCACATCGCACCTTCCAACATCTTAAATGAATTCACTAAAGCACTCGAGATGAGAATAATAATGAAATGACTCTATAATAATCAATCGACAAAAAATATCCACACTAGGGCCGGGCCCATAAAATTTTGATGCCTGGCTAGCCGAATGAACCTTTCCGGAAATCAACAAAATTCAGTGTTAGCTACTGTATCCTGATCATGGATTATCAGTACTATACACACTGACTTAAACCTCGAGTCAAATGACGTCAGACTAGCCGGAATTATTTTAATTTTGGTTTTGAGAAAGCTTTTGTCATTACCCTCCGGAAGCTGGAGACATTGAATGTCAGTTGGTGTGGTAAATTAAAAGCTATACCCGAGTCCGTGACAAGTCTTTGTAACATGAAAATGTTTAATTTCAAATACTGCACAGAAGCTTTGCCTGATGATTTTGGAGCATTGACCCAGTTAAGATACCTCAACTTAGAAGGTACCGAAATCAAAGTATCGCCTGATTCATGCTCGGACCTCATTAATCTTGAGTTTTTGCATCTTGGCTGGTGTGGCCCCCAAAGGGGTAACAAATTGGAAAAAAATGATACAACTTCATTACTTTGGTTATGGCAGTGGAACACCAATGGGTAATTTGGATACGATGGTACTTGATCTATGTTGTCATGGGCGTAAGGCGCTGCGTGGCATCCGGTGTAAAATCCCGAGCCGAGGCGTAGAACAATAATTCCCACATAGGTTTATGCTCTTGACATATAGATGATTAGTGTAGGATTTTCTATATTAGCTAGTAAATCTTAATGAAAAAGATCGGCAAAAAATTTGGAAAGATACTATTGTTAAAGTAATTAACAAAAACAGTTAGGAATGGTTTGTTTTTTAACATAATTAGATTAGGGTTTTAAAATATTAATGTATGACTTAATGAAAAAGATTTTCAAAAGATTTTGGCAATATTTTTTTTTCCTTTTTTAGCATAAAAATGCCACTTTGGCGCCCAACAAACTGGCGCCTTGGCCTGAGTGCCTAGAAAGGCGACGCTTGGGCGCTACTTTTTAAAGTGGTATTTCCTTACCCACTGTGTGGCACCCAAGTTCAGAATAATGCCACTTTGACGCCTAGGCGTCGCCATCAATAGAAAAACTCCCAGCAGCTACTAGGAAGCTCCCAAGTCTTAGGTCTCTTTCCCTTACAGGAACGAATATCAAGAGCTTGGATATCGAATTTCCGTGGTAAACACAACACATCACTAGTTTTACATATTTGCAGACCCAAACTTAGAGCATACAGAAGAAAAATGTACAGTCATTAACTAGATTCATACATTCCAATGTGAGTACATCAAAAAAGTTGTTGGACCTAAAAATTCTTGCAGTCACTTACCATGTATACCTCTTAACCCCCAGATTTTGAGTCTTGTTATGCAGTAAATATGTTTCTTTCATTGTAGTTTTTCCATTGAAGTCACCTACAACATGTTGTGATACCAACTCCTAACTAAACTAGTTTTCCTTATTTAGTTCTCTTTATTAAGTTTAGTTTAGCTTCCTAGTTTGAGTAGAATTCTTATTATAGATTTTGCTTGTTTACCAAGGCTTTGAAGCTATAAATAGCCTGGCCAAAACTTATTTACGTTTATCAATCTATATAACAAAGTCAAGTTTATTTAGTTTTCTTCTCAAAGCTGGTGGCTAACCCCAAACTCAAAGGTTTTATCAGGTTCTTTCCTTGTGTTTAAACTTTCTCCAGTGTTAAAAGGTCTAGAACCCTAACACCTGGATCAGAGCAGGTTTAGATCAAGCCCTAAATTCTATAAAAAAATTTTTACAATGGGTCAAAATTATACAGAGAATTTGAAAGTTGTAAGTGATGGCATCACTGATATGTCTAAAAACCTTGATAACTTAATTACTAGTTTGGCTAAACAACAACTGGCCGAAACAGAGACGAGAAATACCAAGGCTGTTGAAAAACGTCAATTGAGAGAAGAAGAACGCGTTGCTCGTAAGACAGAGACAACTGAGAATAATAAAGTTCTCGCAGAAACCATTGCTACCAGTATCACAACAGCTTTGAATAACTTGTCCACCACTTTGTCGACAAGTATATCTGTAGCTTTGTCTACTCAGCTCACACAAACTTTAGCTACAGAGCTTCCCAATTCGTTGAAATAATTTTTTCCTGATGGTATTCCTCAACCTAACACTGATAATGGTCATGGTACCCATCGTGGTGAAACTAATCCACCTCCACCTCCACCTACAGCTCCGCCTGCCAGAGCTAGTGTTATTAATCTCTAGTTTCCTTACTTTGACGGAGACAATCCTGATGGTTGTATTTTTAACGTTGATAAATATTTCTCGGTGCATACAGCTGATGATGCTCTCAAGATTATTATTGCTGCTTCAAGTCTGAAAGGGGATGCTAATATATGGTATCGTTGGAAACAAACCAAAGCTACGATAGTTACATGGGAAGAATTTTGTTCGCATGTTCGTGCTTGATTTGCTCCTACCAAGTTCGTTGATGCTCGGCTCACCATTAGCACACTCAACCAAAAAGGGTCAGTACGAGAACATATTCCTGAATTTGAGAGATTATTAAATTTCGTTTATTTTCCAGAGGACTATTTGATTAACTGCTTTATTCGTTCATTAAAACCATATATTGATTGTATGGTCAAATTTCTTGCTCCCCAATCCCTAGCCGAGGCATTTACCAAGGCAATTCACCAAGACGAAGCATATGCAACTACTAGGTTTATACCTAGAAAACCATATCGTCCTTCTCATGTCAGTACTGGAGCTAATATACAACCTACTCCTTACAATAAAACTACCTTACCTCCTGGAGAAAGACGTCTTTCACCAGCTAAACAACGGGAGAGAAGAGCTCAAGGTCTTTGTTTTAACTGTGATAAATTGTACATACCTACTCATGTTTGTGTGAACCCTAGATTAACATTCTTGGATGTCGATGAGGAAGACACTGATATTATTGCTAAGGAAATTGAAAAAACTATATCCTTTGATAAGGCTGAGGTTTCAGAATCAGAACCAAAGATTTCCTTAAATTCTCTTATGGGATTTCCTTTTCTTAGGACAATGCGTATTTCTGGCTTTATTAAGGGTCAAGCTTTAACAGTTCTTGTCAACTCGGGTTCTACGCATAATTTTCTTCATCCCAAGGTATCCAAACAGTGTGGTTACTCTATTTACTCCACAGATGTTGACTTACATGTAATGGTTGGTGATAGTGGTCAGATAAGTACCCAAGGATGTTGTTTTAATATTCCAATTCAGCTACAGGGCTATAATTTTACTTCTGATTTTCATCTCTTACCTATCAGTGGATGTGATGCTATTTTGGGGGTCCAATGGTTACGAACGTTAGGAGAAATATCTTGGGATTTTGCATCTTTAACTATGAAATTCAACTATAAAGATGCTGACATTCTTTTGGTGGGTAACAACGCCTCAACTGTAATGATGATGGATAGTTCTCCCATGCAGCATTTATTGAACAAGGAGCACTTTGGATTTATGTTCCAATTATTTGAATTTAATGCGTCTACAAGGGATTTAAATGTTGAACTACCACCAGAAATTCAGCATTTATTATCCACATATTCAGACATCTTTCAGTCTCCTGATTCATTACCGCCTTCACGACAGCATGATCACCACATTCCTTTACTAGCTGATTCTTCTCCGATTAATATTCGACTATATAGGAACCCTCACTTTTAGAAGAATGGGATTGAAAAAATAGTTACTGAGTTAAAGGAAGCTGGTTTGATCCGTACCAGTTCAAGTCCCTTTTCATCTCCAATTTTAATGGTTCGTAAAAAGGATGGTACTTGGAGGATGTGTGTGGACTTTCGGGCATTAAATAAACTTACTATCAAAGATAGGTTTCCTAGTCCTATGATTGATGAACTCTTGGATGAGTTACATGTTATGTTGTCGATGTTTTAGGAAGGTTCCAGAATTTTCTAGAATCATCTAGGTGTTTCCTTATTTTGGTATAGCTAGAGGTTTCCTGTTTTTTAGTAAACTCAAGGTTTCCTTTATTAGTTATGTTTAGGTTTCCTAGTATAACTCATATACTTGGAAGACAAGTTTGTAACCTATATAAATAGGTGTACAAGTCCTAAGGAAATACACACACAACAGTTTAGAGAAGAATTCTCAAAGTTAGAGAATTTTAGGGTTTAGAACGTTTGTTCATAGAGAATTAGTTTGGTGTTTGTGAACAACAACCTGCTGCTCATAGTTGAGGTTTAATTCTCTGTAATTTGTTCTAATAAGAGTTGATCGTAGCCGTTTGTGGACGCAGGCATATTGCCGAACCACGTTAAATCTTGTGTATTTCTTTGTTTCGTTTAGTGCATCTTATTTCTGTTTTCTTTAGTTCTACATTGATCCAAAGAACTATTAGTGTCTTGTGAGGATAATCCTAAGGCATTAATCCTAACAAGTGGTGCGGTGAGCGTGGAGAGGATCATAGTTAGAAGTGAACATGTCTAGTTCTACATCAAGTGGATTTTCGAAGGTGCATGGATTTGATATTATCAAGTTCAGTGGGAAGAATAATTTCACATCATGGCAAACTGATGTAAAAGATATTCTTGTTAGTATGAAACAAATCAAAGCAATCAAGGAGAATCCAGCAACGTTGCCAAAGGATTGGAACGATGAGAAGTGGGATGACCTTGATTTGATGGCGTGTTCAACTATTCGTTTGTGTTTGTCAAGGGAGATCACTCATAACTTTTCGAGTGAAACCTCTGCAAAGGTGTTGTGGGAGAAGTTAGAGAAGCTCTACTTACAAAAGGATTTGACTTCTGAGCTTTACTTGAAGCGTAGACTCCATGCCTTTAGGATGTCTCCAGGTAAGTCTATGATGCATCATATTAATGAGTTTAATAAAATCTGTTCTGATTTGTCTAATATCAGTGTCTCTATCTCTGATACGGATAAATCCATGATATTGTTATGTTATTTTCCTCCATCATATGATGCTTTCGTTGACTATTTGCTGAGTGGGAAAACCGATGAAGACGACGATGATGAAGAGAAGTTGGTTTTTGATGATGTGGTTTCTGCTTTACAAGCTAAGGAGTTAAGGAAGCAAGAGTTCAGCGATGAAACACAAGTCGAGGGCTTGTTTGTTGATAGAGGAAAGAATGGTAATAAGAAATCGTAGTCAAAGAGTCGTTCCAAAAAGAGCGATGTTGAGTGTTATTATTGTCGTAAACCAGGACATATTAGGGATGATTGTCTCAAGCTTAAGGCAAGAGATGAGAAATGTGAGAAATCAGATTCAAAGAATGTCGTTGCTTCGGTTGCTGAAGGCAGTGAATCTTTAGAAGACCCAATGTGTGGTTTTGATGAGGAAGTGTTAACCGTTACATCAAAGAGTTATCTTAATGATGGTTGGATGCTTGATTCCGGTGCTTCGTATCATATGTGTCCTACTAAGGATTGTTTTATCACTTACAGAGAGGTGAATGGTGGTACTGTTATGATGGGCAATTCTAATGCCTGCAAAACAGTTGGAGTTGGTACGGTACAGGTTCGTTCGTATGGTGTTATCACAACACTTTTGGAGGTTAGACATGTTCCAGATTTGAGGAAGAGTTTGATTTCGTTAGGAGTACTTGAATCTCTTGGATACAAGTATGTTTGCTGAATATGGATTCTTGAAGGTATTCTACAATGGTAGTTTGAAGATGACCGGTGAAAGACATGGAGATTTATATTTTCTACAAGGAGATATAGTTTGTGGTGGAGCTATGGTTTCTCAATCAATTGATGAGAAATAGGTGGAGTCAACATGTTTATGGAATATGCGTCTTGGGCATATGAGTGAGAAAGGTATGTCGGTGTTGAGTAGTAAAGGCTTGATTGGTGGTGAGAAAACTTGCAAGCTTGATTTCTGTGAGCATTGTATCTTCGGAAAGCAATGTAGGAGCAGTTTTGGTACCACAGTTCACCACACACAGGGTATTTTAGATTACATCCATTCGGATGTTTGGGGTCCCTCTCGTACAGTTTCTAAGGGAGGTGCTAGGTGGTTTGTGACCTTTATCGATGAATTTTCGAGGAGAGTTTGGCTTTACACCATGAAGCATAAGAATGAAGTCACCGAGGTGTTTAAGAAGTGGAAGACCATGGTAGAGAAACAACTTGGTCGTGTGGTTAAGAAGATACGTTTCTATAATGGCGGTGAATACATCGAAGACCCACTGAAGGAGTTTTGTGAGGAACAAGGTATCGTTAGGAACTTCAAAGTTAAGGGTACACCACAACAAAATGGAGTATCGGAAAGAATGAACCGAATGTTACTTGAGAGAGCACGGTGCATGTTGTCAAACGCAAGTTTAGACAAGATTTGGTGGGCTGAAGCAGTGAATACGGCGTGCTATTTAGTGAATCGATCACCATCAACTGCTATTAAGTGTAAGTCACCTATGGAGGTATGGACTGGTAATTCCGTGAACTATTCTAATTTAAGTTTGTTTGGTTGTCCAGCCTATTTTCATGTAAAAGAGGATAAGTTGAGTGTTAGGGCCAAGAAAGCAATTTTCTTAGGTTATCCATTAGGTGTGAAAGGATACCGTCTATGGTGTCCAGAATTGAATAAGTTCATAATTAGTCGTGATGTGACCTTTAATGAGAAAGCGATGCTTGATTCAAAGAAGTTCACAGGTTGGGACTCTCAGATTGAAAGTGAGAGTAGTAGCGGTGTTGAAGATGATTCGATGCAGGTGGAGCAAAGAGTTCCTAGTTCATCTACTATAGAAGAAGAAAAAGAAATTCTTATAGAAGTTGAAGTTGAGTTTGAGGTTCCTAGTGAGGAATCTACACATCAACAAATTGAGAATATTCCGTCCTTGACGTCTCAACGTGAGAGACGTCCACCAACCCGTTATGGTTTTGATGAGTATGCGTCTTACGCATTATCTGTTTTTGAGGATGAGCCGTTTACCTTTGAGGAGGCAATGAGTAATACTCATGCCATTTAGTGGAAAACAGCCATGGATGAGGAGATGAAGTCTCTTCACAAGAATCACACTTGGGAACTTATTAAGTTGCCTAAGGGTCGAAATAAGATCGGGTGCAAGTGGGTCTATACGGTAAAGGATGGAATTCCAGATTCCAAGGGTATCGTTAGTGGTGTATGATACAAAGCAAGGTTAGTGGCTAAGGGATATGCATAAACGGAAGGTGTGGATTATAATGAAGTTTTCTCTCCGGTTGTTAAACACACTTATATCCGAGTCCTTTTAGCATTTGTGGCGCAGTTTGACTTAGAGCTCGAGCAATTAGATGTCAAGACATCATTCTTGCATGGAAATTTGGAGGAAGACATTTATATGTCACAGCCCATTGGTTATGAAGTTGCTGGTAAGGAATATTATGTGTGTCGACTTGAGAAATCATTGTATGGTTTGAAGCAATCGCCAAGACAATGGTACAAGAGGTTTGATACGTTTATGTTTCAGCAAAAGTATACTCGTAGTAAATACGATCAGTGTGTGTACTTTAAGAAGTTTTTAGATGGAAGTTTTGTTTATCTTTCACTTTATGTGGATGACATGCTCATAGCTGCAAAGAGCAAGTCATAAATTGATGTTTTAAAGAAATAATTGAGTTCAGAGTTTGAGATGAAGGATTTGGGTCCGGCTAAGAAGATTTTGGGTATGGAGATTACTCGAGATAGATCTAAGGGGAAGTTATGTCTTACTCAGAAATCCTATCTTGAGAAGGTTCTTCGTCACTTTGGAATGCATAACTCAAAATCTATTAGTGTTCCAATACCGTCTATAGTTAAGTTATCAAAACAGTTGTGTCCTACTACAACTAAAGAGAAGGAGTTTATGTCAAAGGTTCCCTATGCTAATGCGATAGGTTCTTTGATGTATTCTATGGTTTGTACTCGTCCGGATATTGCACAGGCAGTTGGTTTAGTTAGTCGTTATATGGCTAACCCTGGGAGAGCACATTGGTATGCGGTGAAGGGAATATTGAGATATCTTAATGGGACCTTGGATATTGGTTTAGTGTTTGAGAAAGAGAAAAGTTTGAAGGTCTGTGGATTTGTTGATTCAGATTATGCGGGTGATAGAGATAAGTGTCGTTCTACTTCGGTGTATTGTTTTACATTGAGTGGAGGACCTATCAGTTGGATGTTTATGTTACAACCAATTGTGGATTTGTCTACTACGGAGGTAAAGTATATTGCTGTGACGGAGGCTGGTAAGGAAGCATTATGGCTTCATGGTTTAGTTAAAGACTTGGGGATTATACAACGGAGTGTTGTTGTGAACTGTGATAGTCAAGGTGCTATTCATTTAGCTAAGAACCAAGTTTATCATGCACGCACCAAGCATATAGATATTCGTTATCATAAGGTTCGAGAAGTGGTTGATAATGGATTAGTACAACTATTGAAGGTTGATACTGAAGATAATCCAGTAGACATGTTGACGAAAGTCGTTCCGAAGGTCAAGTTTGAGAGGTGTCTCAGCTTGATCAATATTGTTCGTTGTCGAGGCCCTAGGGGCATTTGAGGTTACGGTTAACCTGTGAAGATCAAGCTCAGTTTGGTGGAAACATCGGCAAGGTGGAGAATTGTTATGTTGTCGATGTTTTAGGAAGGTTCCAGAATTTTCTAGAATCATCTAGGTGTTTCCTTATTTTGGTATAGCTAGAGGTTTCCTGTTTTTTAGTAAAATCAAGGTTTCCTTTCTTAGTTATGTTTAGGTTTCCTAGTATAACTCATATACTTGGAAGACAAGTTTGTAACCTATATAAATAGGTGTACAAGTCCTAAGGAAATACACACACAACAGTTTAGAGAAGAATTCTCAAAGTTAGAGAATTTTAGGGTTTAGAACGTTTGTTCATAGAGAATTAGTTTGGTGTTTGTGAACAGCAACCTGCTGCTCATAGTTGAGGTTTAATTCTCTGTAATTTGTTCTAATAAGAGTTGATCGTAGCCGTTTGTGGACGTAGGCATATTTCCGAACCATGTTAAATCTTGTGTCTTTCTTTGTTTCGTTTAGTGCATCTTATTTCTATTTTCTTTAGTTCTACATTGATCCAAAGAACTATTAGTGTCTTGTGAGGATAATCCTAAGGCATTAATCCTAACATTACAATGTGCGTGCTTCTTTACAAAGCTCAATTTACGCTCTGGTTATTATCAGATTCGTCTCTTTGAGCCAGATATTGCTAAGACAGCTTTTCGGATGCACGATGGCCATTATGAGTTCTTGGTCATGCCTTTTGGACTTTCAAATGCTTCAGCTACATTTCAAAGTTTGATCAACGATATATTCAAACCACATTTACGCAGGTTTGTGCTCGTTTTTTTTTTTAATGACATATTGGTATATAGTAAGAGTTTTTCGGAGCATCTTAAGCATCTATCTATTGTGTTTGATATTTTATGTTCCAACCAATTGTTCGTGAAAGAGTCTAAATGCACATTTGCTCAATCTTCTGTGGGTTATCTCGGCCATGTTATCTCATCTAATGGGGTCTCATTTGAAGATGATAAAATCAAGAGTATTCTTTCTTGGCCTATTCCTAGCACAGTTAAAGAGCTTCGAGCATTTCTTGGTCTTGCTGGTTATTATCGCAAGTTTTTCAAGGATTTTGGCATTATCCGTAAACCTTTAACTCAGCTATTAAAAAAGGATGCTTTTGTTTGTAATGATGATGCTACTTCTTCATTCAATTTATTGCAGCATGCTCTTACTACAACTCCTGTATTAGCATTACCCGATTTTAGCTAGGAATTTTATCTTGAATGTGACTCTTTGGGTGGTGGTTTGGGTGCCGTATTAATGCAGTCTGGCATACCTCTTGTTTACTACAACAAGCCGCTATTTGGTAAGAATTTGAATCTTTTAGTTTATGACAAAGAGATGTTAGCGGTCGTATCTTCTGTTCAAAAATGGCGTCCTTATTTATTGGGAAGACATTTTAAGATCTATACCGATCATAGAAGCTTGAAATATTTTTTGGATCAAAAATTATCATCTATGGAACAACAAAAATGGCTATCTAAATTGTTGGGATATGACTATGAGATTGTTTTTCGTCATGGAAAGGAGAACGTAGCTGTTGATGCTTTATCTCGTCTCTCTGGCCCTCAACTTAATTCACTTTCAACACCTATTTTCTCTGGTGTGCAATAAATTGTCAAAGAATGTCATCAGGATGACGTCTATGGGTCATTAATTGCTAGTCTACGTACTAATCCTGGCTTTAAGCGCAACTATACTTACATAGATGAAATCTTACGATATAAGCAAAGGATTGTGGTTGTTTCTTCTTCTTCTTGGTGCTCCAAATTACTGGAATAATTTCACACAACTCCAATGGGTGGTCATTCAGGTTACTTAAGATCCTTTAAGAGATTGCAACAAAAAAATTATTGTAAGGGAATGAAACATTCATTTAAAGAGTTTATTGATCGTTGTGACATTTGTCAACGCAATAAAACTGAATCGATATCTCCTCCTGGCCTCTTGCATCCATTACCCATTCCTGCTGATGCATGTATGGCTTGATATTTTTCATCGATGGTTTTCCTCTTTTTGAGAGAAAAGTTCCATTTTGGTTGTTGTTAATCGTCTTTCCAAGTATGCGCATTTTATTGCTTTGTCTCATCCATATTCTGCAAGTATAGTTACCCAAGTATTTGTAAGAGAGGTGGTTCGTCTTCATGGGATGCCAAAGAGTATTGTCTGTGATAGAGATGCGATATTCATGAGCAGTTTTTGGACTGCATATTTTTCATTACAAGGCACCCAACTATGTCATAGTACAGCGTACCATCCATAATCAGATGGTCAAACTGAAGTTACTAATCGTACTCTAGAGTGTTAATTGCCCTGCTTTGCTGGTACGAAGTCAAAAGATTGGTTTAAATGGCTTCCTTGGGCTGAATGGTGGTATAACACAAGCTTTAATACTGCCATCCAAATGACTCCATATGAAGCTTTGTATAGCATACCTCCTCCAACCATTTTATCATACTTACCAGGCTCTACCTCAGTACATGATGTTGATATAAATCTTCAAGCCAGAGATCACACTCTTAAACTGTTGAAGTCTCATTTGCATGAAGCTCAAGCTAGAATGAAGAAATATAATGACTCTCACAGAACAGAACGTAATTTTGAGATTAATGATTGGGTATATTTGCATCTACAACCATATCGACAAAAAACTGTTGCTAGTCAATCCTTTTCGAAGCTCTCTCCTCGTTTTTACGGCCCCTTTCGAGTCTTGGAGAAAATTGGAACGGTGGCTTATAAATTGGAGCTTCCTACCACCGGTCGTATTCATCCTGTTTTCCATGTTTCTCAGTTCAAAAAGAAACTTGGCGCAACTGTTACTACTGTTGCTGTTTTACCTGATATAATAGACTACGATAAATGGGAACCATCTACAATTTTATTGAGACGGATGTACAAGAAGGGGAGTCATGCGGGTACTCAATGGCTCGTACAACGGAAGAACTATCCAGCAGATGAAGCAACTTGGGTGGACGCTAATGATTTCATTGCGCGATTTCCAGAATATAAGACTTGAGGACAAGTCTGTTTTCAAGGGGGGTGGGATGTTGTGATACCAACTCCTAACTAAACTAGTTTTCCTTATTTAGTTCTCTTTATTAAGTTTAGTTTAGCTTCCTAGTTTGAGTAGAATTCTTATTATAGATTTTGCTTGTTTACCAAGGCTTTGAAACTATAAATAGCCTGGCCAAAACTTGTTTACGTTTATCAATCAATATAACAAAGTCAAGTTTATTTAGTTTACTTCTCAAAGCTGGTGGCTAACCCCCAACTCAAAGGGTTTATCCGGTTCTTTTCCTTGTGTTTAAACTTTCTCCAGTGTTAAGGTCTAGAACCCTAACACAACATAAAAGATATTATTTTCAACGCCAGCAGTTCGGTTTTCAAACATACTTCAAGCATTACTACTACAATCAATGTCACTAAGAACAGGAAGTTTAGTCGAGTAACAAAAGCCAAGCCCGAAAAAAGAACACTGGGACACTGGTTAAATTTCACTTGTTAAATTTTTACATGAGAGTTGCAGTGAGTATCAACAAACTGGGACTGGGAGTGGCAAATGAAGTAGGCATAACAGGTGAGAAAAATGAGTAACCAACTGAATAATGTAACCACTACCAGCCATTTACAAACATAAGAAGCGTCCATGGATTCAATTCATGGATTACTTAAAACGATATTACATCGGGTAAAAAATGGAACACCATATACTGAACTATTAACGAAATGAATTTCCTAAGCAAAATGGCAGCTCAAAATATCTATTTACATAGCTTTTAGTTCTTAAATTATTATGATTACCAGACCTGAAAATCAAAATTCATCTCCTGAAGTATGCTACTAAGTTAATTAACCAAATACTACTGCACTTCAGGATAACCAATGAAAACTATGCATAATTACAGAGCCAAAATTGCTAGCTGCTTTTAACACGAGGATTTCTCTGACTATTCATCAACCTAATCAACTTCCATCTCTGATCGATGGCTATGTTCAGAATCTGGTGAAGTTTTTATTCTCTATCGTTTGCAAGTCCAACACAACCCTGCAGTTCATTATTCAACAGCCTCTTTATTATCAATTTCTGAGCAGCTGAGCTAGTTGGGAAACTATTCAAGGAATGCAAATAAATGGAACAAATTTTAATGAGCTGAATGGCCAAATAGATAAGGTCATGAATAGCGTCACGACCATACAGGTAAGGTCATCAATGAGGGTGTTAGAACATGTTAAACAATCTAGTATGCTGCTTCGGTGGTTTCCTTTCGGGATGAACCATTTGCCCAACATTTTACTAGTTACCATATACTTTTCTTAAACCGTGCAACTGAACACAAAACTTAGATTATTCTACACCTTTCCATTATATGAGGACAATCCTCTCATCTTTCAAGGACTATGAAAAGTTTCAAAAATCTTGTTGTGAATTCGGAATAAAAAAAAAAAAAATAAATAAATAATCTATGGGGTAAGGGGAGTTATTGATGATTATTTTCAAGAGTGGATGACAAATATCGGAGATTATCCTTGGGAAGATTCGTTTGATCATATATAATATATGCTAGTCATACACATACATGCAGGTTAAATCCCAGAACAATTTGGGTCTGACAATGTAACAAGAAAAAAGGAAGAAAGGTAAAAGTGTGCAACTGTGCAACCATCGAGTTTTTTCGATTTAGGTGTAAATGAAACTTAAATATGAAAATGTCATCAAGTGAATGAACAAGCAAGGAGAAAAACAAACCTGAACTACTGACGTGGAGGCAAGAAACGGTCCACCAAATTTGAACAGAGAGATAAGCCTATTAGACGAATCCAACACCACTGCCACAAGAGTTTCCATGATGGATTCCTTTCTCTGAGTTAGGGTCTGCCTAGATATGTCAATGAAAATGGAATGCAGTTCAGAGTAAGTTTCCTCCTTTCTTTTGTTGAGTGGCCCGTGTGCTGTCTTCTTCCCCTTGTTTCCAACTGACAAAGCAATTACTTTCCCCTCATCATTCATAGATAAGACAGGGATGCACACTGCAAAAGAAAAGAAGATTAAATGATAAATGTTATCAGCATTAGTCATCTTAATTCATATACATGCATCGCTCACTAGAAAACATCAGAGTTTGACCCCCCATTTCCAGGCGTGAAGAAATGTGGCATCTTAACAGTTTGAACTGAAGCAATTGCATGATAAAGAATTCATCAGAATCAGAAAAATTGCGTCATAAAGAAACGAGATTCCTTGCATGATAAGTATATAACATTCCCAAAAAATTGAAAATGCTAAAAAGAAACTATGAATGGCTGCTTACAACTATAGAATGCAGCAACTGCTGAAAATAGTGCACCATCGAAAAGTGAGCCATCTGTATCCAAACAGTATATGCCCTGAACGAGAAGAATTTTTTTTTATGTCATCAACAACAGAAAGAGTATCTATATTCTGCAATTGAGTAAGCAAATCTTATTGCTTGTTTGGCATGGATGAAAAATACGCTGCTTGTCAGTAACAACAGATGCTGCCTGGATACTAGGATAGATGGACATCATAGATAAATTGAACCTTTCGGTCTACAGGGGTGGCATCAGACAGTATTCTTTCTACACGCTCCCGTAGTAAAAGTAGATACTGAATAAGAAAATAATGTTGGCTGATATCCACCCCTTACCCCCAAGGAGCTACACCACACCGGTGCACTGAAGAAGAAATTATTACTGGAAACAAATATCATGCCATGTCCTGAAGTACAAGGGATACTATTTTTCTAATGATGTTCATTGGCTTGAGTAGCTAAGGATGAGCTAGTCAAATAAAAAAAGTTAGGTTGACATTGCACATCTGATTCTTCATACTACATCGTCTCATCCCAGTCCTCAACCCAGTTATAGTGGCACAGGTTTTCAAACATTGGTAGTGCCAGGAATGTTTTGTATCACTGAAAGTCTCTATTCAATAATCACATTACCGCTACAAATTAACTAAACCTATTCCTTGTACTTAAAACACTTTAAAATAAATGAGATTAGCAACGTAAGAACATCATTTTGATGCAATTCCAGTAAACATGGAAGAGAATTCCACACCACTGTCTGAATGTTAACCATTACACTGATCTGCCTCGTGTTTCTTCCCTACCATGTTCAAACACTTTACACATGCAGAAAAACAGAAGAAGAAGAATGCTGCTTGACACTAACAGTAATAAAGTCTTTCAAAATACCTCAAAATAACATAAGATAGTTGTTTAGCAATAACAGGTGCTTGCTCAGCAGGCCGACCATGCCTAACAATTGGCGAACAAACCCGAAGCATATGAAACTCAATAGCTAAGCAATCCTCATCTGGTAAATCTGTTGATGGTATCATGACTTCCATTTTAATAGCAGCCAACATAGTCTACATAAGCACACACCAGTTCATTAGCGCATTTTATCAAACCCCATATGCTCATTGGAAAAACAGAAAGAGATTAGTTACATATATAGTGAATACCAATCTTGATTAAGGCTGAACCATCAGCAGATGGTAATCCTAAATGTTTACGTGCTTAATAGGTTCCAAGGAAGCAGATGTAAAAACAATCATGCAATCATTGGGGGAAAAGGATTTCCGAAAAGAACCTGAACAAAAAGATACAATAAGCAATCTCTGGAGTTCAACAACATATTCAACTGCTATACATGACGCCAAAACTCCAAATACTACAGAATCAGTCCATGATCATGGATTCACTCTGACTAAATCTGATAACGTGAATGTGGGTGAAGAATCAAATATGGTTATTTTTTTATATGAGAGGAAAAAAAAAACTTTCTATGGGGTAACGGGTGTTAGTGATTTGGTTATTTTCAAGGGTGGATGACAAATATCGGAGATAATCCTTGGGGAGATTCGTTCATTCATATATATGTGAGTCATACACATACAAGCTGGTCAAGTCCTAGGAATAATTGGGCCAAACAATGTAACAAGAAAAAAAGAAGAAAAGTAAAAGGCAAAAGGGTGCAACTGCGCGAGTTTTTTTCACTTTAGGTTTAAATGAAACTTAAATATTGAAATGACATCAAGTGGATGAACTAATAAGGAGAAAAACAAACCTGAACTACTGACGTGGAGGTAAGAAACAGTCCACCAGGTTTAAACACAGAGATAAGACTATTAGACGAATCCGACACCACTGCCACAAGAGTTCCCATGATGGATTCTTTCTCTGAGTTAGGGTCTGCCAGGATTTGTCAATGAGAATGGAATGCAGTTCAGAGTAAGTTTCCTCCTTTCTTTTGTTGAGCGGCTCGTGTACTGTTTCGTTCCCCTTGTTTTCATCTGACAAAGCAATTACTTTCCCGTAATCATTCATAGACAAGACAGGGACACTACAAACGAAAAGAAGATAAAATGATAAATGTTATCGCATTAGAGTTCATATACATGCGAAAACCTCAGAGTTTGACCCCACATTTCCAGACATGACAAAATGTGGCATCTTAACAGTTTCAACTGTAGCAACTAGTATAACATATCACCCAATTGCATGATAAAGAATTCATCAAAAAGAAAACTTGCATGATAAAGAGAAGAGATTCCTTAAAATTGCATAATAAGTATAGACAAGAAATAACATTTCCACAAAACTGAAAATGCTAAAAAAAAAAAAAATTACTAATGGCTGCTTACAACTAGAGAATGCAGCAACTGCTGAAAGTAGTGCAGCATCGAAAAGTGAGCCATCTGCATCCAAACTGTATATGTCTTACATGAGAAGAAACAAAATTTGAATGTCATCAACAACAGAAAGAGTATCTATATTCTGTAATTAAGTAAGCAAATCCTATTGTTTGTTTGGCATGGATGAAAAATTGCCGATTCTCAGTAGCAATAGATGCTGCCTTGATACTAGGACAGATTAAAATCATAGACAAATTAACCTTTCGATCCACAGGAGTGGCATCAGAAAGTATTCTTTTCTGCAGTCTGCCGTATTAAAAGTAGATAATGAATAAGAAAATAATTTTAGACGAGTTAAAACAGAGCTGTTACTTGATTGTATTTGTAAATATATGGTAGTATGCTAGGAAACCAATAGGCTAATAGTGGGAGAAAAAAACCATGCACTGTCCTGAAGTACAAGGGAGTAAGCTATTGGTGTTAGTGTTAATTCAATGTGAGTAAGCTTGTCTATGTTGGCCTGTCATTTTCCACCAAATTCGAAGGAAAAACAAATATATAATGTTTTTTCGGACACAATGGGAGTATTACGAAGGGTTCCATTATGTACTACCAGTAGTGCTAGTGTCTAATGCCTTTGTAGAGATCTTGATGATGATATTAAAGTATTGTGCCTTTGTTTGTAGAGATCTTGATTTCATTCTTTATTTCAATATAATGACAGTTTAAACTTAAACAAAAATTTCATCACTAATATTAAAAGAATCAGGGGTTAGACGCCTGGGTTGTGAACTTTGAGCTAACCAACTAAAATAAAAGTTAGGTTGACATTGCACATCAGATTCTTCATAACACATGATCTCATCCCAGTCCCCAACCCAGTTATATCACGATTTATAAAGAGGGATACCATTTTTTGCGGGGCTGATACCATTACATATAGGACAAACAAATCTTAACAGATCCTGGCCGTTGGATTAATAAATTGGTATCACCCCCGCCAAAACTGGTATCCCCCTTTATAAATCATGAGTTATATAGGCGCATCAGTTTTTCAAACATTGGTACTGTGCAGGATTGGTCTGTATCACTCTAAGTTGCTATCAACATTCACGTTTCCTCTGCAAACTAACTAATCCTATTTCTAGTGAGACTAGCAACTTAAAAACTTCTCTCTGATGAAATTTCAGTAAATATGGGAGATACCACAGCAATTGTTTAAAGTAAGATGTCAGCCCTCGTGTTTCTAAACTCTCTACACAGACAGACAGAAGAATAATGTTGCTTAACACTAATAGAGCGTTTCAACGTACCTTAAAATAATATCAGATGCTAGTTGTTTAGCAATAATAGGTGCTTGCTCAGCAGGCCGGCCAGGCCTAACAAGTGGCGAACAAACTGGAGGCATATGAAACTCAAAAACTAAGCAACCCTCATCAGGTTAATCTGTTGATGGTATCATGACTTCCATTTCAATAGCAGCCAGCGTACTCTACATAAACACACACCAATTCATTAGCGCATTTCATCAAACACCATAAGTTCATTAGAAAATAGAGAGAGATTACTTATGCATACGGTGAATACCAATCTTTTTACCAGGACTGTTCATCCTTTTTAACCCAGTTGTGGTTCCATCATTGCACAAAATCCAGCAAGAGAACAACTTGAACGAGACGAAAGAATCCTGAGCCTAATTTGGATATTGTCTCTGCATTTAAAGATTGCGAAGTTAGCTGTAAGCCATAAGCCATACCTTGTAATAGAAACCAATTCCAAGAAATAAATACGACGAGAAACTGTCAAAGATTTAAAGATAAAGCCTTCTTTGAAAATCAGAGGGATGAGTTACTGCAAAGCACTACTGTAATAACAGCACTTAAAGAACTAATACGAGAAGAAAACAATAATACAGTTGCAAACACTACCAATATCATGGCTGAGTAATTACACAAGGAGTTTCCTGACAGTCGTGACTAAAGGGGTTAAAAGTCCATGTGAGTATAATGTTTCAACCTTCACTCTAATGTAGAAAAAATTAATTTTCGCAACATGACAAAATTAACAATGTCCAATAAGTAATTTGAATAACAATGATACTGGGAGGAAAACAAACCGAAGTGTAGTGTATGATTAATATAAGAAAACCATACTTCCAGTATGAAGAACAGAGATCAATTGCATTGCATCTAGATGATGTAGCACACCTCGATATGACATTTATATACATAGAACAAGCAATTGAGTTATAAATATCTTATGCGAAAATATTTTAAAAATACAGGAAGGTCGGTGAAAGATTCTACGACGAAAAAATGTTTACCTGATAAAGTAATAATTATAATAATCACCACAAAGCACCACCTAACAATATGATCAATTAGCCTAAGAAACAGGAAAGGAGCAAGTAATTGTTGCTGAAAACCCTAAAATGTCTATTCAATCTATTCCACAGCTGAAATTCAGTCATTCAATACAGATGAAAATTCAGTCATTAATTATGAACAATGCTCTTCAGGATATCAAATGAAGTAATTAATTGGGTTTTAAGCTCATTGACAGGACGAATGGGTTCCTTGAGATGAAGTTTCCTAGTTCGATTCCATAAAATCCCTTTATATAAAAGACCCAATTTGGTATTAAGGTTTCAATAGGATCAGAGAAGAAAAACTGATGAAATCGACTTGTTTAGATGCAGTAATAGCTTCATTTTCAGGAAATCCACATGAATTTATCAGATTGCAAGGAAAACTAACCCTAAATTTAATAAAAAAACATTTGGATTTCGTAACAGTGAGGAGAAATACCGAGTTGATGATGATGGACAAGGTTGTTCATTAATGGCAGTCGTCCTTTCAGATTAACTCCTAGACCACACCATAAGGATCCAAACATTTTCAGCTCCTGAGTGCCAGAAGAAGAAGAAAGAGGGAAACATTCCGAGAGTTACTGATGTGGCTTCAATGTTGTCATATGGTGTTGCTATTTAAACTTCAGTCAAACAAGGTTGACTTTGTCAACCAATTCGACAACTATATTCCTTCATTTCCAGCTCCTAAACAAACGTTCACTCTATTCACTTCACATCAAAAATTCTCAATTCTTTGAACCCTAAAATTTCACAAATTCTCTCTGTAAACCCCTCTTGGTTAGCTAATGGGGAATTTCAGTCAGCTTCCATCCGACATTCTACTAGACATAATTACTCGTTTACCAACAGAATCGGCGTTGGATTGTAAATTGGTTTGCAAACCCTGGAAAAATCTGGTTTCTCACCATCCATCTTTCATTAAGTTGCACTCAGATCGTCTTCTCAATCGTTCTTCTGATTCTGCTGGTGAGTTGAGCTTTCTTGTTTCCAGTTATTTTGGACTTTACTACTTTAAGTATGATGATGAACAGGATGATACATTTCCTGTTCGTACTTTTAGAAGGATCAATTTAACTACTCCATATCCACCATCTGATCAATGTAAGGTTGTTGGTTCTTTTAATGGTTTAGTTTGTCTCTATGGATGGGATAAGTATCATTTTTATTGCATATGTAACCCGGTGACCAGGGAATATGTTATGTTGCCGAAAATTGAGAGAGATTATTGTGTACACGATGTTAATTGTTCAAGTGGATTTGGTTACCTTCCTATAACAAATGAGTATAAAGTTGTTCAATTGATGTTAAGGAAAGAATATAAGTTTCCAGAAGTTGTTGAGTTTACAGAAGCTTTTGTATACACTCTTGGCAGTGGCAAGGGGTGGAGAAATGTTGGGAGGTTGGATTATGGATGTTGCTTCATGTATGAACGAACACGTGTTTATGCTGAATTTGGTGTCTTTGTGAATGGAATGATGCATTGGTCTCATGTCAAAGGAGGAAAGGTGTTGACCTTGGATTTGGCTGAGGAGAAGCTTGGATATCTTTCACCACCTCCTTTGCCACTAGATGTCGGCAATAGGTATAGATATTCTATTGGGGTTTTGGAGGGGGTTTTATATTATGTTATCAGCTGGGCTACAGGAGATTTCAGTCAAACCGAATCGACGTACTGTGACATATGGCTACTGAAAAATAAAAATGGTACTGTTAACACGGAACAGCAGGCGGAACAAGAGTCATTGGGTTGGAGTAAAGAGTTTCGTCTTCCCAGAAGAGAATTATTAGCCTTTACCAAGAGTGGTGGTATTTTATGTTTTGGTCATAGATCTCTTAATATATATGACCCAGTAGCTTCATCCTTAGAAACACTAGCGAGTTTTAATGTATTCGAACAAATAATCCATTACAAGACCACCTTCGTTTCATTGAAAGGATTAGCAGGAGAAGAAGCAGATATAAAGTTTATGGAGTCGGGCTACATTGAGAAGAAGTCAGCTGAGATTAAGGGTAAAGTGCTGCAAGTCGAGCTGTATACGATACATGGTAAGTTTCGCTGAGCTTCTGAAGTAAACTCATGCCACTTTATTTTCTTCTTTGTTTGAACTTGAGATTGCGTAAACCTTTGACATTGTCTTGATGGCTAGCTATTATATGAAGCTTATTATTAATCTGTTTTTTATGTTATCAATCCTCTACTTTATGGCAGTATTTTTCTGCTTTAGTTAAGCTATATTGCTTTGTTAATATGCATTTTGTTGCCCCCTTGATCTAATTGCATCTGGAGAACATGATGCATGGTTTAGTTACTTGTTTCGTTCTTATGCATTGGAGTTGAGTAATTATACGGAAGCATAATTGTGGAAGTGAGGTAGACTGTTCTTACTAATGTGTTAGCTAGGTACCTAGCCAGAATTGAGCTTTCCTATGGAGATAGAAACGTAAGATTATTCGAAGACAAATAATTAGCTTAGCTTGTTTTAGCTAATGTCAGAGTTGAATGTAAATAATGTTAGCTCTCACACTGAACTTTGCCTACTTGACTCAAAGACTCGAAAGAGATAGACACAGAACATAGCATAGGATTCCATTATCACAATGCTTGGTTCTGAATGCTTCCCTTCACCTATTTCAGCTAGCAATAGGGGGCTTGGCTCTTACTCGCTTAACTATCTAGTGGTCTAAAAGAAAGTGAAATTATCCAACAATGAAACAGCTAGCTAGAGAGCATTGTGCCTGAGCTTAATTTTAGAAGAGGTCAGAAGATGGAAAACATGACTGATTAAGCAGCCAAATTAGGAATTAAACAAATGTTTTAATCCACTACAGCAGATGAGTTTGTCTTGTAATCTTAAATCTGGTATTGGTTAATTTCATTATCATGCTTGAGAATTTTATGTTTTGCTTCCATGGACTTGCACACGCTGATTGGGAGAAAATTACGAGAGAGATAGCCATATGATTCATAATGCATGTGTTGAATAGAAAAGAATGCCTTTTTGTTCAACTGGGCCTTGTGATTCTAGCTGTTGGAATTTGTTCACTGAACCAAGAAGCAGACCCTTCAATAGCTTCATCATTCGTTGCCAGAATGAAACTCAGCCTTGTTCCTTAATCACTTAATTCACGTCAGCAGTTTCATCTTTAAAATTGAGCCTGTTTCGGCACCTCTACATGAACCAACTAATCGTTGACGGCAGTGAAGGCTATAGATCTTAGTTAGAGGATCCTGACTTTTTATAATTGAGTCTATATAATTAGGTATACAGCCTCTTTAAATATATGTGAAGTATTCCCTTCCCTTGTATTGCATGGTAGGGAGAGTCGAGAACCTTGAAGAAAATGGTACGTTTTTCATTTCCTCTGATTTCAGAATTCTGAATCTCCCACTTTTATTGCTTTGTTGGTATGCACTTTGCTGCCCTGTTTGATCTAATTGCAACTGGAGACATGATGCATAGTTTAGTTACTCGTTTCGTTCTTATACATTGGAAGCATAATTGTGGAAGTGAGGGAGACTGTGTTCTTACTTCGTAGCATATGGATAGATTCTTTGGGCTCTAAATTTGCGCATCCACATGTTATGCTAGGGTACATTCGATTTCACATCATAGAATTGGAAGTCTGACTAGGAAACAGCACTCAAGTTTGTTATCATTCATCAGTGAATTTCGTTTCCTGCATCTGGTACTAATGTGTTAGCTAGGTACCTAGCCAGAATTGAGCTTTCCTAAAACCTAGGATTATTCGAAGACAGATAATTAGCTTAGCTTGATTTTGTTCACATCAGAGTTGAAATGTAAATCATGTTAGCTGCCACACAGAACTTTGCATGCTTGACTCAGAGACTCAAGAGAGATAGATACAGAACATAGCATAGCATAGGATAGCATTATCACAATGGTTGGTTCTGAATGCCACCCTTCACTAATTTCAGCTAGCAATAGGGGCTTGCTTGTTACTCACTTAACTATCAGGTGGTCTGAAAGGAAGAGAAAATATCCAGCAATGAAATAGCTAGCTAGAGAGCATTGTTCCCGAGCTTAACTTTAGAAGAGGTCAGAATATGAAAAACACGATTGACTAGATGATTTTGTCTTGTAATCTTAAATCTCGAGGGTGTAAGAACGGGTAATTCTATCCAAACTTTACTATGTACTTTGAAGTCGATAGTATTGGTTAATTTCTTTACCATCTTTGTGTGTTTTATGTTTTTCTTCCATGGATTCATAATGCTGAATAGAAAAGGGATGCCATTTGATTTTATGGGGCCGTATTGATTCCATCTGTTGGGAATATTTCACTGAAGAAGCAGACTCTGCAAGAGCTTCATCATTCCTCCCTAATGAAGATTTTCCTTTTGGCGTAGTCGCTTGATTCACGGCAGCAGTTTCATCTTTAAAAATGAGCGTTAAGTCTGTATGATCAGGTACAACCCCTTTGAATATATGTGAAGTATTCCCTATTCTTATATTGCACAGTAGAGAGACTCAAGAGTTGAGACCCTTTTAGGCCAGCTGGAATCAAATTGTCAGTATGGACCGACACTGACAATTTAGAGTCACTATTATATCAGTTCAGGTGCTCAACTTATTCATTTTATTTTCTAAGCCACGAGCGGGTCTAAATCTTCTAAACGGATCCAATCAGCAGGATTGACCTCAGGGCATATCGGACCAGCCTTTTTGCAATACAACATTTGTGTTGTCCATGGTGGAAAGTGCAGAAAATAGGGATCCAATTTCTCCTAATCTGAGTCAATTCTCTTTCTTGCCCGCACTACGAGTGAAAGGGATGTTTTTTTCAGCTCAAGTGGTGAACTGATAGTCCTAGAATCTAGTTATAGCCAGGCTAACATGAGGAAGAAAAAAATGGAGCTCCTTAAGCTGCACTTGCATCGGCAACATTTGTCAGAACTTTTTAGTTCCAGTCTTAACGCAGTATTTTTTTCGTTTTAGTTAAGCTATATTGTTAATATGCATTTCGTTGCCCTCTTGATCTAGTATATAGAAGCATAATTGTGGAACTGAAAGTTTTCCCAGCAGTATGAGGGGAGACTGTGTTGTCACTTCTTAGCATAGTGATAGATTCTCTGAGCTCTAAATTTGCACATCCACATGTTATGCTAAGCTACATTCAGTTTCACATCATAGAATTGGAAGTCTGAGTAGGAAACAAAACTCAAGTTTGTCATCATTCATCAGCAAATTTCAGTTCCTACATCTGGTGCTAATGTGTTAGCTAGGCGTACATAGCTAGGATTGATCTTTCCAATGGAGATGAAAACATTAGCTTGTTTTAATGTCAGAGTTGAAACACAAATCCTGTTAGATGTCACACAGAACTTTGCCTACTTGACTGAAAGACTCAGCAGAGATAGGCACAGAGCATAGAATAGGATACTATTTTCATAATAGTTGGTTCTGAATGTACCACCCTTCACCAACTCCAGCTAACAATAGGGGTATTAATGATATGTAGAGTGTGGGAGTCAATATAGTCAATCTTGACTTGACTCTGTACATAGTCGTCTTGTTCTAATAGGACATATATAAACCCTGTAATAAGCTGTCATGTAAATACTGAAATAATACTTTTCTCAATACAATTTTTCTGTTTCTCAGTTTCATAAGATTTATCATGGTGTATCGACATAAACGGATCCTAGGCAACCCTAACATCATTTCTTATCAATACTTCTTTTAAACACAAATTCAATAATCAATTAAAACAAGTTTCATAATATTCTTTTGATCAAATCTAAACAAGTTCTAACAAGTAAAAACAGATCAAGATCGAGTTCTTGTAATAATCTTCTTCAACAATTTCTCAGAGCTCACCATGTCATCTGGTGTTATTGTTTATCGTCAGTCGTAAATATATGAATTCACCGCTCAAACGGGTACTTCCTCACTTTGTTTTCCATTTACCAATATCTCCATTTTGTTTTCAACCAAATTAGGTCCAAATAATTACTTGTTATGGAGTGATCAGATGGAATCTATCTTGATTTCCAGTTTATATGGGTATGTTAATGGTGATATTCAAGAACCTGAGAAAAAGATTGAGGAGGATGGAGTTTTAAAAGTTAATCCTGAATGGATTCAATGGAGAAAAAACAGACTGCTTTGTAACTAGTTGTATGAAGGCAACTTTCACAGATTCAATATCTGGTGATGTTCTAGGATTGTCTACTGCAAGACAAATTTGGGTTTTTCTTGACCTCAATTTCAGAAGTCAATTTATGCGAAAAGAAAAGTATGCTTAGAAATCCGTTGCATAATGTCAAGAAAGGGAATTCAATTCTTGTCTATCTACATAATGTGAAGAATATTGCTGACTCCTCTAGCGCCTATTGGTGAAAAAGTAAGGATTCAGATCTTGTTATGTGTTAGTGGGCTAGGTAGAGAGTTTGATTCTTTTGTTGTAGCAAAGACAAAAATGTAGAGATTCCTTTCACCTTTAGTAACTTAAACCAAGGTTGTTAAATCATGAGACAATGGATTCTTGAACAAAATCATACTTCAAATATTTCTTATGATGATCAAACTCAACTGCATTGTTTAGCAAGAATGGAAGTAGTAATAGTTTCAATGGAAGTGGTAGAGGAAGAACAAGGAATAATGGTGGAAATTTCAGAACAATGGCAATTCTGGCTATAATACTGGTAATAATTCAAGAAGTAATGGAAATGGGTCAAGTAATGGAAATGGGTCTTATCAAGGTAGTACTTCTTATCAAGGTCAAAACAATGCTTCCGGTCGATATGGCAACAACACTAATGGAGGAAGAAGATTTTCACAATAGATTGTGATTTGTCGCAAAAAGGACACTATGCTAGTAGATGTTATTTCGATATCATCCACCAACCTTTCCAAATTCTGCAAATGGAGCTCAGATGGATCTCAACACAAGCTTTCACTACCCTAAATGAAGATAATCCTTATGCTAGTTCTATTTATTCTGGTTCTTCTCATGATCTTTACATCAACCTGCTTCTCATTGGATATCGATTAAAGCTCTCGCACACACGACTGGAGATGAACAATTGTTGCAGAATACTTATCTTACAAAGGGAAGGGAGCAAGTCCAAGTTGGTAATGGTAAGTCATTATCTATTACTCTAACGTACTTCACATATTCAAACACCAACTACTAGTTTTAATGAATCAAGTTTTATTAGTACCGATATGAAACACAATTTACTCTCGTAGCAAAAATTCACAAAAGATAATTCTGTTATTTCAAGTTTTATCCATATGGCTATGAGATTAGGACTTATATTCAGATGCTATTCTAGCTTATGGTAAAGTAGTTAACAATTTGTATCCAATTTTTTTATGCCTAAACAACACTATTTTGTCTACTTTGATTTGTTTCTCCTCTTATTTGGCATGCTAGATTGGGTCATCCTCACATCAAATCTTACAAATTACATTCTGATCATCAAATTATTTTGAATTTCTTCCTTACCTTCTACTTTGTGTCATCCTTGAAGCTTTGCAAAAGCAAAAAAGCTACCTTTTCAACTATCTTCCTCTCATGAACACAAACCCCTTAGCATTAGTACACTGTGATGTCTGGGTCCTACTATTCTTCTCTAAAAGGTTATAAATACTATATTTTATTTGTGGATGATTTAGTAGGTTTCATTGGATTTATCCAATGGAACCGAAATCTGATGCTTGTCAATGTTTTCAACATTTTAAGACTCATACGTAAAAATCAATTTTCACAAAAATTCTTTTCATTTCAAGTTGATGGTGTTGCTGAGTTGGTCAGAGGACCATTTCAAGTTCTATTACAGTCTTCTGGTATTCATGTTAGAATTTCTTGTCCTCAAACTCTGAGTAAAATGGTTTAGCAGAGAGAAAGCAGAGTATATGATCAGATGGGTAATACACTTTTATTCAATTCTTTTTGTCCTAAGGAATTCTGGTATGATGCTTTTTAACTGCCACTTATCTCATTAACAGAACTCTACAAAGGTTTTAGGTTTTAAATCTCTTTTGAAGTTTTATTTGGTGTTTCTCCAGATTATTCTTTTTTAAAACCTTTGAGTAATCGTTATCCTAATCTTGCTCATTAAGAGTGACAGTTATCACCAAAGTTCTGTGAAAATGCATTTTTACTGGTATAGTCCTCTTCATAAGGGATATAAATAATTTTAATCCTGTTACCAAAAGATTATACATTTCAAGACATGTTGTTTTCTCAGAGTCTGAGTTTTACTATGCTTCTACAACGCCATTTCGTATTCTTTTTTTGCTCTCTTGTAGATATTTCTTCTCCTATATCTTGATGATTCTGTTTCTACTACTACTATGGTTACTAGATCTCAAAAGGCATTTCAAAACCAAAATTATTTCCTGATCATGTTTCTCATTTGTCTCAGAAAAACATCCTTTGTCTGCATATTATACATCTTTGTTAACTACTTTATCTTTTCAAAGTCTTTAGAGAATTTATTAAAAATCCAGATCGGTAAGTTTCAATGAAGGAAGAATATACTGATTAATGGATAATGATACATGGAAGTATGTCGCTCCAGAACCTCATATGAATATTCTAGGTTCTAAATGGGTTTATAGAATTAAGCAAAAATCGGATGGTTCTATAGATAGATTGAAATCTAGGCTTGTTGCGAAAGGTTACAATCAACAAGATGGTGTAGACTTTACAGAAACATTCAGTCCAGTTGTTAAATCTCCTACAGTAAGAGTAGTTCTTTGTTTGGCTGTTTCATACAATTGGTAGATTAAGCAATTAGATGTCGAATGCATTTTTGCATGGCTATTTGGATGAAAATGTTTATATGGCACAAACCAAGGGTTTCTTCATCCCCGATTATCCTTCAAATTATGTGTCATCTTCAAAAAGAGTTTATATGGACTTAAACAAGCTCCTAGAGCTTGGTTTCATAGGTTCATTCTTTTCTCATCAAGCATGGGTTCAAGAAGTCGTATGCGATACTTCAATGTTTGTGAAATCTACTTCTAGTGGTATTCTTGTCTTACTTTTATATGTGGATGATATGCTCTTGACTGGTAGTTCTTCTCAACTTATTACTGATGTTATTTCTTTGTTAAAACAAGAATTTGCTATGAAGGAGTTAGGAGATTTGGTTTGTTTTTTGGGCATTGAAGCAACAAGAGATAATGATTCAATTTTAACTCAGAAGAAATATACATTGGAACTGTTAGCTAAAGCAAACTTATTAGATCATAAACCTTGTGACACTCCAAAGAGTCAAGTCTAATAGGCTTTCTGTTCATGATGGTATAAAGCTCACAGATCCAACTATTTACAGGGCACTTGTAGGTGGTTTACGATTATCTCAACATTACTAGACCTGGATATTTTGTTTTTCAGGTGAATTATGTCTCTCAATTTATGCATTCTTATCTGATTTGCATCTTCAATGGTTAAGAGGATTTAGGTATTTAAAGGGGTATAATAGTTAGTATTTCTTTAAGAAGATCTGATGTTTCATCTTTGAGCTTATGCTGATTCAGATTAGGCGGGGTGTTCAGAGCACCAAGATCTACTGCTTTCAGTATTTTGGTACAAAATTTGGTTTCATGGTGTACTAAGAAACAACCAACATTTCAAGTCTTACATAGAGGCTCTAGGCATAAGAGTCTTTCTAGTAATTCTGGAGAAATAAGTGTTTTTATTTTGTTAACAGATTTACAAGTTTTGATTAAATCTGCTTTATCTTGTGATAATACTAGTGCAATTGCATTGGCAACTAATCATTTTCATGCCAGGACTAACACATAGAAATTCAAGTACCATCTTTGTCAGGAGCTTGTGAAGAGGGGTTTTACACTTCAAATATTTCTACAGAAAACCAGTTGGCAGATATCTTTACTAAGGCATTATGTTTCCCCACTTTTTCAAGACTTTTACAAAGAACTTCTGAAGCTATCTTTACCTGCTACAAATGGTTCTTCTTCAAATCAACTGTTGCAGTTGACTTCACCAACTACTGCTACTTCTTCACATCAACTGTTGAAGTTGACTTCACCAACTGCTTCTAGTTTTTCACCAACTACTGCTACTACTTATTACTCAATGTGATTTCTTTGTTGCAGTATCACATTGAAGGGGGTATATTAGTGATATGTAGAGTGTGTGAGTCAATATAGTCAATCTTGACTTGACTACTGTAATAGCTGTCTTGTCCTAATAGGACATATATAAACCCTGTAATAAGCTGTCATGTGTACACTGAAATAATACTTTTCTCAATACAATTTTTCTGTTTCTCAGTTTCATAAGATTTATCAAGGGGTTTGCTAGAAGATGAAACAGCTAGCTAGAGAATATTGTGCATGAGCTTAATTTTATAGGAGGTCAGGAGATAAATAAAACACGACTGATTAGGGAGAATAGTAATTCAACAATTGTTTAGTCTCTCCAGCAGATGAGTTCTCTTGTAATCTTAAATCTCCGGGTGTGTTAGAATGGTTAAAACCCTTTATTATCACTTTGAAACCTATAGTATTGGCTAATTTATGTTTTGTTTTGGATTTGTACCCAGTGATTGAATTTTTCTTACAAAAGAGCCATCTGATGATTCAAAATGCATGTGTTGAGTAGATACGGATGCCTTGCGGTTTTATTGGATCTTATTTCTAACCGTGAAATTATCCACTGAATTAAGCAGCAAAAGCTTGATCATTCCTTGCTCTGTTGAAACTTGCCTTGTTTTAATCGCTTGATTCACATCAGCAATTTCATCTTTCAAAACGAGCACACTTCGGCATCTTCATCTTGGCAGTTGGCAGTGAAGGTCATAGTTTTTCAATCTCTTGACCTTATAATAACTGAGTCTATATAACTAACCAGGAACTCGTGTTCACAGCCCTTTAAAGTAACTTCCACAATATTTTGGGCCTTGGATATCGCCTTTGTCCGTAGCAGTTATCACTTATCAACCACCTGAGGAGATAAGCCAGCTTGAATCAAATAGTCAAGACCAATAATGTGGACGAGCACCGAGAATTTAGTGTCACTATTTTGCGAGCCAAAATTGTACTCCATTATTGTAGGTGGGTTTTTACCAGAGAATCACTTGGTGCTCTTTTCCACTGTTTCCATGTTGCACTTAGCCTTGTAAACAAATCGATGTGTAGTCACTTTCTAGAAGTTTGCTTTAATTCTTTCTGTAACTCATAGTTGAAAACAGTTTGAAAATGCATCCATCATGATCTACTTTTTCTGCAAAATCATTATTGCTAGTTGCTTCATGGATAAAAACAAAACCATTTGAATTCGGTTACTCTTTTACCTTTGACGGTCTAGAAGTAAAACAAAATCTTTGGTATTTCCTGAAGTTTCCTTATTCTCCACAAAATCATTTGTGTGGCTCTGAATCCATACAGCAGTTGCTCTTTAGTTTCTTCATATCAGTCATGGGGATGCAAATGTTGTTCACTAATCACTTTTTATTCTAACTTAATAACTAATAATTACACGAACTAATCATTGACAGACTTAATTAGGGGTTGGCCCCTTTTATTAATAGTGTAAGGCGACATTTAAGGACGAAGTACATAAATGTGTGGGAGGCATTGCTAATAACCTAAGAAGTTAGTGCAACCTGCAAAGATTTGATCATCAAAGATACTTTTCATGATACAGAAAACAAAGCCAGTTCATGATATTCCCCATGATGTGCATGCTAGATAATAATTAATACACCAATTCTCTATCTCACCCATCCACCACACAAATGATTTTTACATTTTTTCAAAAGCATATATAATAAATACTGTATAATTTCGGCTTCTTGAAGTTGAGGAGAATTGAAGCAGCTAAATACACCACATTTTTGCGGTCAAAGGTCACCTCAACTTTTGTTCCGTCTCTGACATGCAGTGAAATTATACACTCAAACAACATTAATTAATTATAATTATTACTACGTACCAATTACGAGCAAATACTTAAACTAATCTGTTTAAGAAATGATCTACAGATTGGTTGTGGATTAATGGTTGTGAACTACGTAGTTTTACAAATGTGATAATAAAAGGGAGGGGCCAACTACAGATTGGTTAGGCTAAAAGGAAATTGTGTCAAACAAAGTTGTTCATGAAGCCAGGTGCACAGCTTATTCACCCATCTAATCCTCCATCAACCCAAGATTTAAGTGAACATCGTCCACAAAGGGAAGAACCGGATTCAAACCAGTCAATATTCAAGATGCGACATCTGCAGTAGACGACAACAATGACAAGAACAACAACAGCATAGGTTCCAGCTCAGATCAGGAGACAGTTGACAGTTTACAGCAAGCCAATCGCCAATGGGATTGGGGTTGACCGTCCGAGTACGCGTCATGGAAGGGAACTGGAAAAAGTGAACGAGTGGTTTACGATGTGTTTTCTTGTTTTGAAACAAGTGAAGGAATATGAGGTTCCATCTTTAGGAAATTTAAAAGGGAATTTTAATAAAATGCCACACTTTAATTTTCCGGTTTAATAAAATGCTACCGTATTTTTTTCATAATATATAAATTGCCACAACTGTTATAAATTCGTTAAGGCCCACTTAAATTAGTCAATCTGGTTGGAACCAATTAATATGTCGATAGAAAATGGTTGAAATTACTTTGTTATCCTTACAAATATAACTAAATTTGTGCCTACTTCTTCTTCTTCCCTCTCGAATTCTTGAACTCTTGAAAAAATCCTGGTTCTTAACAATTCCTACACTTCCTAAGATGATTTACAAATTTTGTTGAGTTCTCATGGTCGGTGTCGAGTTCTTATATTCAAATGAATCAAATCCATGACAACCAAAACCTAATTTTCAAGGTAGGGTTGGGGCTGTGGTAGTGATTCTCATGGAGACTGGGTGGTGGTGATTATGAAGGGGATGTATGTGGAGATTGAGAAGATGCTCATGGATGGATGATGAGATTCAATTACATTTAAGCTTGTTTGAAATTGACAGATGAAATTGAGATTTAAACAATGGAATTGATCAAATTTGTTGTTGTTGGATTTTGTGAATGAATGGCCTTGGAAGTGTATTTAGACTCTGGTACTGTTAGAATAGATGGGTTATCTTTAAATTTGAATTTGCAGTGAAGAAAGTTCTGAGCGTGTTGATTTTTCGTGCAATAACTGAATGCACCTCTTGATCATCTCAATTTCCTGACATCACTGTTTGTAGAAAACTCCATAACCGCTTTTCTCTCACTTCGCAACTTGTTTTCGTTAACCAAAACCACCGGTTCCAAGACCAATTGACATGAAGATGATCCAAGAGATCATTTATCTACATAGGTGAAATAGAGCAGCTTTCAAATTTAGGAAATGACCAACTAAAAAGTGTATATGGTTGGTGGGTTTCTGCTCACTTAGTCTTGTTCTATTTTTCTCGCTCACAGTATTCATTGAGTCATCTAATTATCCCTTTTGGGTCCTGGGCTCATCGGCAATGACATTGTGGTTGATATTCTATGTCTTGGATAGGAGTGGTGTTAATGGAAACACTTTACGAATATGAAGACTTGGAAAGTGGAAACTAAATACTCTGGTATGTATTAATCTATATACATGGTGTGTACGTGGTATATAGTACTCGTACTTTGAAAATTTCCCACATTCTTCCTAAATTCACTATTTTGATGACGCTCCTTTATGGATTAAAAGACAATCACTAAAATGGAGTTCGTCAAGAAAAGCTCTAACTAATGATTTGTCTCACGACTTGATGACTCACTACAATGAGTCGATTCAACTACTTACATCAAAACGATTTGAGGGCTTATATGTCTTTGACTAGGCTAAATAATTGCCACCTATGCATTACCGGATGTTAATCGTTTAATGAAAAACTGGATGAAAAAGATCAAATGTGTAAGAATATATAAATTCTGAAAAAAGCGTGTAATTCTTGCTTTTGAACATGGAATTGAAATTGTGGCACTTTATTAAAATCCCCATTTAAAAAAAAGACGAAAAAAATATAAAAAAAGACAAAAAAAGCTATGACATACACACACCGAGTACATACTTTTTGAACAGAATAAAAGTCAGCCGGAGAGCGAGGGATCGTATTGTTCTTAGTGGTGCTATGTGTGGAATGGAAGAGAAGATTGGTGTAGAGTACATACTGTCTCAGTTGCATAACCCAACAAGTCTTATGGGACTTCCCTTGCAGGAGATGCCAATTTTCATACATTAGATGGGTCTCAAATAGAAATGTAAATCGTAATGAACCAACACATTCTTTTCTAAGTTTGCTTATCATTTGTACTGACAGTATGAACAATAAAACAGTCGTATCCTGAAAATTCAACCATATCTTCTTCGGAGGGGAGATACGCCACCTTGTTGAATCAAATAGTCAAGGCTAATATTATGGACGAGCACTGAGAATTTAGTGTCATTGTTTTATCAATTCAGGTGGTTAACTTTTTTATTTAATTTCAAGGCACAAATGGCTCTAAATCTTCTGACCAGACCCAGGTAACTTCCCCAATATTTTGGGCCTCTTGGGGATAAGAATAAGAAATGGGAATGTTATAAATAACAACCATATCATTCTTCCCAGTTGAGATAGTCCACCTTGAAACCGATAGTATGGACCGACGGTAACAATTCAGAGTCACTATTATCAGTTCAGGTGCTCAGCTTATTCATTTTATTTTTAAGCCACAACCGGTTCTAAATCTTCCTCACGGCACATCAAACTGTCCTTTTCGCGATACAACATTTGTGTTGTCCGTGGAGGAGAGTGGAGAAAATAAGATCCAATGTCGCCTAATCTGAGTCGAATTCTATTTCAGCTCAATCGAGTCCAGTTATCCTCTCAGTCTCACTGTCTTGTATTTCTGAAAGGGAGCCCATAGTTGGAAATTTCTGGTACTTAATAATCTGCATCTGTCGAAACGTAATTTCTCCTCCTGATATCTAGACCGTCAAAGGTAAAAAAATAATTTTACTTGAATACTTGATAGCTATGAACTTTCAACCCATCTGGCTCTGTTATACAGAGCTTTCTCTTTTTCTTTCTTTGTTTCATCATCCATTTATAGATACATGATTTTCTGTAACAAATGCTCAACTACTCCATTTCTTTCCATTGTGAATCAATTATTTTCTACAGGACAGTAGTAGTCTTCTAGCTTGCTCTAGGCTGTAGCTTGTTACCAAAATTGTACTCCATTATTGTAGGGTGGTTTTTACCAGAGAATCACTTGGTTCTCTTTTTCTGCAAAATCATTATTGCTAGTTGCTTCATGGGCTAAACAAAACCATTGAAAGTAAAACAAAATTCTTGGTATTTCCTGGTTGTTTCCTTTTTACTAAAAATTCACTCTGCACTGCAACAAAAGACTTAACCGCGTGATGTAGTTTTTTATCCACTACTTAAATTCACTCCGCGTGAGCTGTGTGGCCTAAATCCATATATACAGCAGTTGCTCTTAGTTTCTCATATCAGCCTCATGGGGATGCAAATCAATTGTTCACATAAAAAAAATTCATGGAGCTTGTGATTAATATTGATTTAAACTTACACTAATCACTTTTTAATCACTTTTTAGTCTAACTAATGATTACACTAACTGATAATTATACGAACTAATCATTAGACAAACTTAATTAGGAAGTTGGGCCCTTTTATTGTAAGGCACATTTAACGACCAAGTACATAAGTGTGAGGGTCAGGGAAGCATTGCTAATAACCTAAGAAGTTAGTGCAACCTGCAAAGATTTGATCAAAGATACTTTTCGTGTTTAAGAAAACAAAGCCAGTTGATGATATTCCCCATGATTTGCATGCTGGAAAATAATAATACACCAATTCTCTATCTCACCCATCCACCACACAAATGATTTTGTGGCGATTTTTAAAGCATATAAAAATACTGTATAATTTCGGCTTCTTGGGGTTGGGGAAGGAAATTGAAACAGCTGAAATACACCACATTTTTGCGGTCAAAGATCAATCAACTTTTGTTCCGTCTCTGACATGCAGTGTCATGATACACACAACAACAAGACAGTTCAACAATTTCAGTATTAATAGTTAATTATAATTATTACCACGTACCATTTACGAGCAAATGCTTAAACTAATCTGTTTAAGAAATGATGATCTACATAATAACCAACAGTTGTTAAGATTCAACTGTTTATTTTCAGTACGTGGATTGTGGATTAATGGTTGTGAACTACATAGTTTTACAAATGTGATATAAAAGGGGCCAACTACAGATTGGTTAGGCTAAAAAGAAATTGTGTGTTATGTCGAACAAACTTGGTCATGAAGCCAGGTGCACAGCTAGAAAGAAATTGTGTGTTATCAACCCAAGATTTAAATCAGCATCGTCCGAAAAGGGCAAAACCCGATTCAAACCAGTCAACTCAAGATGAGACATCAGCAGTAGACGACAACAATGACAAGCACAACAACAAGACACTTGACAGTTTACAGAAAGCCTATCGCCAATGGGATTGGCCGTCCGAGTACGCGTCATGGAAGGGAACTGGAAAAAGTGAACGAGTGGTTTACGATGTGTTTTCTTGTTTTGAAACAAGTGAACGAACATGAGCTTCCTCTTTAGGAAATTTTAAAAAAAAGACGAAAAGACAAAAACAAACAATATGTTTTCCCTTCGGCAAAGTTTATTGAATATGGAAGTTATACCTACGTTGTGCTTGATCCCTGGTTTTTGGTTGCGGAGCTAGGCAGCCGTTCATCGGTCCAGGACGATATATTAATAAAATTATTTCTCTTATATTCTGTTTTTTTTTTTTTTTTTTTGTTACTGTTGTTGATTTTATTCTTGT
Organism: Papaver bracteatum; assembly: GCA_023529315.1. Classification (NCBI taxonomy): domain Eukaryota; kingdom Viridiplantae; phylum Streptophyta; class Magnoliopsida; order Ranunculales; family Papaveraceae; genus Papaver; species Papaver bracteatum. The sequence goes on from JAJJWX010001213.1 coordinate 74,870, forward strand.
GTTCCAAGCGCTGATTATCAACTTGTTTCAGTTTAGGGAAATCATCACCATTCAATATAACTTCTACATGGAAACCCCAGATAACTAATAGTCTCTGTTGCACTGATCTTGCAATGGGACGTGGCTTCTTCTTGCAATCAGTTTGAGAACGAGTATGTCTTAGTCCCCGCTAGTCATAGTGCCATATAATGATGTCCGGCTTAGCCCGAAGTTTGACGCGACATGGTTTAACTCATCTTAGAAGTGTGTGTCAGTTAAATCATGGTCACCTTATGCTTCTCAAGACCATGCCGGCCCTTGGACCATCAAATCAACTGAGACCGACTTCTCTTTTCATGAAACATGGTCATCAAATTAACTCACGTTTTTAACAGCATAGTTAAATGGAACTTTCACTTTTCATGAAACAAAATATAAGTCTGGTGAAGTTAGTTTACCGACGTTAGGGATCCTAGCTTACGAGAAAGAAACATACCGTTATTATTGTGAACACTGAACAGTCAATCGAGGGAGTCCATTTTCGTAATTTTACTACATCTTTCATCATTAACTGTCCATACGTCAAGTTCACCCATTTTAATTAGTCCATACGTCAGTCAAGTTCCTTGTCAAGTATTGCGTATCATGCATGTTGGTAAAACAGAGTGGTCCATATCAAATTGCCTTGATGAATGTTTTGTGGGTGTTATAAAATGGTCAGTGTCAGTGCCATACAACGGTGAAGTGGTGAGCCCTTTAGCTAGAAGCCATACAAACGGTCTTGAACCCTTTAGTAAGGATTTCCACCTTTTTACTGAACCATTGGCGAGAAGCATGGGGTGCTTAGAGAGCAGCTGCAGGCTTCACCACTTCTTATGTATGTTGAGTCTATAGTGGCGCTTAGATTAGCTATAAGTTAAATAGGGCAAATACTAATAAGAGAAGCCTAAATTACTGAGGAAAGTGAGGTACGTACATAATCATGGATGTCCGACCGAAATAGAGTAATAAAAATTCCATTTTAACGTGCGGAAAGACTAGCAGCAATTACAAAATTACAATTTCAGTATGGAAGGAAAGAGTGGCAGCTGCTGCTAGATGGTGGTGCAATTTAATTCAGGGCATGAAACCGCCAATTGAGAAAAAACTTGAAACCATAGGCTGTACTTTGTAATTAGGTACTGAGGAATGAGGATGTCCTCAATCCATATTTTCAAAAGCTGAATTGATATCTCCCGGACGTTTTTTTATTTGAGTTATTTTGTTGTTCAGAAAATCGGTGTAGCTTATGATAAAAATCCATATTCTCTTAGTTAACTCTTTAGTTTGATAGGCTTCAGCTTTATTTTAGGTAAGTTTAGTTTAGCAAGGATATAAAAATTCAGTCAATGAGAAACCCTAATTTAACTGTCTGTTTCAGTTTGTATGGAGTCTACCTAGTGCTATGTAGGCACCACCTACTTCTTTTCATATATGCAGTCACTATGGGAAAAATATACATCTACAACTGGGGTTTTACAACGCTTTTCTAAACATTGTAGAAAGTCCTATCTTTTACAACTGATTTCAGAGGAAGCGTTGTCGTATATCATCACTACCAACACTTAGGACCAAGGGGTTGCGCTAAGAAAACAAATGACAACTCTTTAAGAAAAAGAGTTGTGATGACATTTAGCTATAACAACTCTGTTTTATAAGTGTAGTGACTTAGCCTATCACAACTCTCACAAATGTTGTTGAAGAACAAAAAAATATGATAATGAAAAATATGTTAGAGGGGGAGATTCGAACATGAACCTACTGCATGGAAGTCTAGCTCGTCAACCATCCTTTCACTTCACCAGTTTTGGTTTTTTTCATTTTTTTTTAAATAGAAACCTATAACAACACTTATAAGTGTTGTTGAAGTATAAATATATAATGTTGGAAAAAAAATGAGGTTGGCGGGATTCGATCCTGAGCCTACTGCATGGAAGTCTAGCTCATCAGCCATCCTTTTAGTTCACAAGTTTTGATTTATTTTTTATTTTTTATTTTTTTTTAAATAGAAACCTATAACAACACTTATAAGTTTTTTTTTGAAGTAAAAATATATAATGTTGGAAAAAATGAGGTTGGGGATTCGATCCAGGAGCTTCGGGCATGGAAATATACACCACTAACCATCCTACACTATCACGGGTTCATCAAGTTTGTGGTTCTTTAATACACTAACTTTATGACAACCCTTCATAAGTGTTGTAAAACAAAATGTCATGCCAAAAAAATAATGCTCAAGTGATGAGAAAGCAACATTAAGCCTTCTATCGAAAATTACTTATTTCCGATAAGGGTTAGTCACGGTCATTTTCACATCTCTCCATAATGTTTATTGCACTTATTTCCATCAAGGGTAATATGGTCATTTTCAAATTTTATAATATTTACTTTACTTATTTCCAATAAGGGTAGTCTGGTCATTTTTCGTTAGTCTCCATAATATTTATTGCACTTATTTTCATCAAAGGTAATATGGTCATTTTAAAAGTGTAATATTTATATTACTTATTTTCATCAAAGGGTAATATGGTCATTTTATGTTTTGTGGAATATTCCAAAGGAATCTTTGTTGTAAATGGATGGATTTCATCGTTCTTACGAAATTTCGGACTTATAGTAGTCCACTGCGTACCATGTTTGATCTCGAGCCGGGTTTGCATACAATATAAGAATATGGTTGGTTTAATGTTTCGTGGAATATTCCAAAGGTATCTTACCGTAAATGGATGGTTTTCATCGTTCTTACCAAGATTCGACTTGAAGTAGTCAACTTGCGGCCGGAGTTTCGATTTAAGATCTGGTATGCATGCATTTATGCGAAATAGGGGTTTGTTTAAGGTTTTGTAGAATATCTAGAATAAATCATACACCTTAAATGGATGAATTAAGTCATTCTTACCAAGTTTCTGACTTATAGTAGTAAACTCCATCCAAGTTCCGATCTCTCGAGACTGAGCATGCATACAATAGCGAGAAATAGGTTTGTTTGAGGTTTCGTAGAATATTAAAAGGAATCTTACATGTAAATGGATGGTTTTCCGTTCTTACCAAGTATCGACTTATAATAGTCAAATCGTAGCCAAGTTTTCGATCACGAGCTCCGATATGCATACAATATGCAAAAATAGGTTTGTTTGAGGTTTCGTAGAATATTAGAAGGAATCTTACTTTTAAATGGATGGTTCTTCTTACCAAATTTACGACTTATAGTAGTCAACTCGCGGCCAAAGTTTGCATTTAAGATCCGGTATGCACTCATTTATCTTGAGAAATAGGGTTTTGTTTAAGGTTTTGTAGAATATTCTGAAGGAATCTTACCTGTAAATGGATGGTTTCTTCGTTCTTACCAAGTTTCTGACTTATAGTAGTCAACTCGTAGCCAGGTTTCGATTTAAGATCCTGGTATGCATTCATTTATGCGAAATAGGGTTTGTTTAAGGTTTTTTGTAGAATATTCCAGAAGGAATCTTACATGTAAATGGATGGTTTCTTCGTTCTTACCAAGTATACGACTTATAATAGTCAACTCCATAGCCAGGTTTCGATCTCTCGGGCCTGATATGCATACAATATGCAAAAAATAGGTTTGTTTGAGGTTTAAGTAGAATATTCGAAGGAATCTTACTTGTAAATGGATGGTTTCTTCGTTCTTACCAAGTTGCTGACTTATAGTAGTCAACTCGCGTCGTGTTTATATTTAAGATCCTGGTATGCATTCATTTATGCGAAATAGGGTTTGTTTAAGGTTTGTAGGAATATCTAGGAGTCACGTTATGCATACAGTATGCAAAAATAGGGTTTGTTTAAAGTTTTGGGGAATGTTTCGATGGAATATTACATGTAAATGGATGGATTTGTCATTCTTACTAAGTTTATGACTTAGAGTAGTCAATTTCGATGATGTATCATGCTAAGTTTGAAGTCGAACCTCTCGAGCTTCGTGGTCCATAGCTTCTATGCCGTTATACCATCTTTTAAGTTTGATTTGACATTGAGCTTCATACTTATCGATTTTGATGATGTATCATGCTACGTTTGAAGTCGAACCTCCCGTAGCTTATTGGTTCATATATTTTTGATGTCGTTATACCATATTTGAAGTTCCAATCGACTATGAGCTTCATATTTATTGATTTCAATGATATATCATGCTATGTTTGAATTCATAACTCTCCCAAAGCTTCATGACCTATAGAAATCCATGTTGATTTTTCATGACCTATCGTTTGAAGTCATAACTCTCCCAAAGCTTCATGACCTATCGATTTCAAGAAACACACCAATTATCGATTTCATTTTTTCATTTTCCCGATTCATTCTTATACATTTTTTGGATTTTTTTTATATTTAATATCGATAACAATGCCATAAATTTATTAATATTTTTGGATTTTTTTTCGTGTCAAAGGTTAATAAGATAATCGAATAATGAGTTCGTATTAACACAACGAGAAAACACATGCTCCTCAATCCGTATGACCACCCCAAGAACAATCTCAACCGTCAAGATCTTCCCTTAATCCGCATGAGTGGGGAAATGAAATGCTTGTTCGTACATTCTCTTGCTCGACCTCACAACCACTAAACCGTCCCTCAAACTTCCAGAGCTCTATCACTTTCTTTCTTTCTTCGACTCCTCTTCCTCTCCCCCGAAGAAAACCTTCTAACTCTTCTCTCAATCCCTCATCTTCATCTCCATTTCTTGATTGGATCGACCCATATTAGATCTCATCTGCAATTTTTGGTAAAAATTATCACAACATCGATCACGAAACTCGTGTCGAATACCTGAGATCCACCTTCACCAAAACCTAAATCAAGCTGAGAGTAACTTTAATTTAGTAATATACTACGATTTCTTCTTTCAACGATTCGATCTCGGAGTGGTAATATTCGATTTAGGGATCGAATGGATGGTGTGTATTTGCGTGATATTCATGGGAAGTTAGGGTTTGATGGAATTGTAAAGTGCATTGTGACTAGATCTCATAGTTTATAAGGAAATTGAAGATTGGGTTAGTGGATTACGAAATCAGTAACAAGGTGAGCTCGAGATTAAAGACGGCGAAGAATCAGAGGAGAAGAATTTGAGAGTCTCATGAGTGAGGGTTTGAGAGTAAAATTGGGGGTTTCTCTCGATTCGATTGTTGATGTAGCCAAGAACAGAAAATCCAAGGTTTGTTAATGGTGGATATCAGTTAAGGAAACATCAGTATCAACAAATTTGTGGAGTTTGGGGTTTTCTGGCTGTTTCCATGGGGATGATTTATGTCGAAATTGGTACTAATGTTGGTTCTATGTGAACGAGAACTGGGTTCATTCTATGAGCTCGGTTGATGGAATTTAGAGATGGATATTCAGGGATCGATTCGGGGTTGCAATGGATTAAATTTCAGCCGAGTCAGTTGAGATATCATCTTCTTATGACTGCACAGACCCAGTTGATGAGAGCAGCGAATGAATATGGGGGTTTTTATGTTGGGTTTTGGACTCAATTTGTGTTGGTCTATTGAAGGCAAGCAGTGGTGTTTTGGGTGATTGCTGGAGTCTCGCAGAACAGCTGAAGTGGTATGGTTCTTTTTCCGTAGAATTAAAAAAGTTTTATTAACAGACTAATTTAAGAGATTTAACATCAGTAGTCTGTTTGATTTAGTTTTGGTATCAAATCTTGTGTGTCTAGTTAAAATTAAATAGGCCACTAGATTTCTGAATGGGGATTTGGAAAGGAATGGAAAATGAGAAATTCAATTTTATGTAAGATTCAATTGACTACTCTAAGTTGACGCGTTAATATTTCAGGGTTTGTTGTTGCGTCTCTCTTTCTTTACAGCAAAAAGGGTAACATTATTTCACTCAATCTCTTCTCGATTTTTCTTTTTTATCCTTCTTTTGGTACAACTGAATGTTTAGGGGTTTTATTGATTTTGGGGACTGTTGATTTCAGGGTTCACTGTTAAGGTTGTTCCATTAATAATTCTCCAACTTTAACATGGCCCTGTTGATATCTGTATAGGATGATACTCGAGTTCAACTCTTTCGAACTCTTGCCGTTTAAATTTTAGTGTTCCAGCACCGTCGAAGAAGCTTCCTAATGTCTTCAGTGACTAGAATATTTGGTTTGATGGTGGTTCTTCACTGAAATTTAGTCAATTATATGAGCGAAGCCCATTGATGCCGGTGTGCGAAGTAATGTACCTAAAACCACCATCAAACTTCGTTGACATTTAGTACTGATACGACACAAAAATATAGAAGTACTAGAACAATATCGACACAAAAAGTGGTATACTAACTAGTTTGACTGTGGATTGCATATGCAATATCCTTGGCTCTCTATATCTTTGGATACTAGAATTATTGTTTTGCACTATTTTTATAAGAGTCTGAAACAAATGTTAGATTAACTAATATTATTGTGTGAACAGATTTGATTCAATGTGTTGTGTTTAAAATCCTGGTTCCGTCGCTGCCATATCTTGTGAGTGAACTAGTGGTGACAATTCTGTATTGTACGATGATGACTTAGAAAGGTAGTAGACTTATTGTTAAAGACTTCCAGGCTAGCTATTAGCCATTTACATACTGATGAAAAATGCTTATTTTTCTTTGCTTTTGCAGCCATGCTCTCTATGATACCGATGGAAATCAAGTTCCTCGAGAACTTTTCACTAAAGTTGGTATAGTTTTCGAGGACATTTTGAAAGAGGCAAGACTTACATCTTCTTCTTGAGCTGAAGCTTATATTTTACTGGTAAGGAAGGTGTTGCTCGAGGTGGCAGGATATGAGAAAATAGCAACTGCGACATCAGGGAGAAAGTAATGAGTTGATGGCATGGTCATGGCTATGAAGACATGAGAGAAGACGAGTCTTAAATCTAACTAGTACCTTTCTTTAGAAGCTCAGGGTGCAGCTGGTGCAAGTGGAGCGAATCTTGGAACCAATTAGTGGATCTATATGAAGTCTGGTAATGGAGATGAAATCATTTGACAGAATGAGCTGATCTTGTGACTGAATTGACTGGTGGAGATAAAGGCTTGTCGTGATCGAATTCAGTTAACATGGGGGTAATCTAAGCTGACTGCAATTGAGTTTATATCTTTTATCTTTGAGTTGGTGGTGTTCTGGTGATGCAGGAAGTTGCAGGCAGCTGAATTGGTGTTGCTGGTGCTGACTTGGAGTCTGCTATGGTTGGATTTGAGATGTGCAGTCGGGGAAGGAAGAAGCCGTGACCTAGAAGTTAGATGGTCAGGGAATGTAAAGCCGGTGAATTGTATACGTGTTGGATTGATTTGAGACTAGTGTTGTGGATATGTTGGAAGGACTTGAATCTAGAAGTCAGGTACCTAGATTGGGCCTGGAAAATACAGCTCGGTCCTAGTTGAAGTAATCAGGACAACCTACAAATAGCCAGCGAGAGGAGAAGAAAGACAGGCCGTAATCAGGGAAGCAATTAGGTTTAACTCCATTTAATTTGATTGATTTTCTAAATGTGTAATCAGGCTAGGCTTGTAAGCTGAGCTTGAGTTGGTGATTGAGTTGATATGAAAGTGGACTTGTATGAATGGATGTATTGCAACGGAGATGTAGAGATGAAGTTGTAGAGCGATTGTAGATGCTGGTGGTCACAATGGCTGCGAAGATGTGTTTGAGGTAAAGCTGAAATTGGTACTGATATTGAGCAATGAAGCTTAGACATTTTCTTTATTTCCGTTATTTGCTCTCATTCTGTGATGGACTTCCTCTGTAGGTTCCTTGCTAAGATGTTACTGCCAAGAGTTTCAAAAATGTACTTGTCCGGCAACCTATTGCAATTACAGTAAGTAGTTTGATTTTTTAAATTAAAGGTGTTAAAATGCGTTTATTTGACAAGAATTCTTTCAAATGAATCTGTTTTTTTTATCGGTTGTTCCATCTATGTTTTTATCAGTTGTCCCGTCTCTGTTTTAATATATAGAAGGGTTTTACCAAGATAGAAGTGTAACAAAAAGAAGTTCTGTATTTTTGTGGTTTGTGCTTTGTGGGATTTAGTCTAAATTTAATTTACTGGTTCTTGTGCTTTGTGTTTGCACTTGATTTACCGACTTGGTTTTGAAAGGTTAAAGTTATATTTTTGCAGACAACCCCATGAGTATTTTACATTGGACTGCCAAAAGCTGGACCCGATTGCGTCTGTAAATATTACATGCTTCAGGTATGTTTATACTAATGGTTCTATACTAATTCCTTCTCAGTAAGTTTGTCATTTGTGGGCTATGCTCATTGTTTCAGTTTGTTTTCTTTTTCTGTGCAATATCAGTTTTCGAATTGATTGGATGTCAAGCCTTGGGAATAAGATTAACAAGTCAGATATGGCAAAGCTTGAGGATATTGGGAGGACTGTGCTTGTATGATAGTGCTTGTCCGATTGTATGATAGATATATGATATTTTTAGTCATGTTCAAAGAATGTATCATTTTCTTTTCTTTAGTTGCGCAACACACTTTCATACAAGGTGATTTGAAGTTAGCTAGGTAATGCAATTGGAGTGGCAGGGAGTGGAAGGTCTTGAATGAATGTAAATGTGTTACACTGGCAGTTTAATATGAAATTATGAATGTAAAATACTTTCGACAATTCGGTTTCAGCTATAATTTTTTTTTCAAAATAGTTTTATGCACACAACTTCTAATAAGAGTTGTGTTCCATATATCAACTACACAAACCAATGGTTGTGAACTACTGTCTTTACGACATAACTAGGTGATGTCCAACATAGTTCTACAACTCTAACAAGTGTTGTGCAAATCTTATTCATAATGGTAATAAGAGTTGTTACATATTTCTACAATACACATCCTAGGTTGTCTAAGATAGTCCTTCAACTTATACAAGTGTTGTGTTACATATTTTTACGATACACATCCTAGGTTGTCTAAGATAGACCTTCAACTTATACAAGTGTTGTGTTACATATTTTTACGATACGCATCCTTTGTTGTGTAAAATAGTCATACAACACAAGCAAGAGTTGTGTTAGGATTTCAAAAAAAAATCGAAAGAGAATCACAACTTTGGCAAAATATTGTCGGACCATGAATCACAACAACATTTACAACTCTTAGTCAAGTATTGTAGAAAAGCTTGGACTTTCTACAATACCCCCCTTCCATAACCCTTGAAATGGAGTTGTCGTAGGGGTACTACAACTCTTAGATTGTGTTGTAAACGTTGTTTTT